>CAUYQU010087355.1:0-43095 GCA_963574635.1 Cheracebus regulus
GAGGGAGAGAGGGAAGGAAGGGAGGAAAGAAGGGAGGGAGGGAAGGAGAGAGGGAGAAGAGAGGGAGGGAGAGAGCAAAGGAAGGGAGGGAGGGAGGGAGGGAGAGAAGGAAGGAGAGAGGGAGGAGGGAGGGAGGGAGAGAAGGAAGGAAGGGAGGGAGAGAGGGAGGGAGGGAGAGAAGGGAGGGAGTGAGGGAGGGAGGGAGGGAAAGAAGGAAGGAAGCAAGGAAGGAAGGAAGGAACGAACGAAGGGAGGGAGGGAGGGACAGAAGGAGGGCAGGAGGGAGGGAGGGAGGGAAATAAAGGAAGAAAGGAAATAAAGAATTAGCTGAGTGTGGTGGTGTGCATCTGTAGTCCCAGGTGCTCGCGAGGCTGAGGCGGGAAGATTGCTCGAGCTCAGGATGCAATGAGCTATGATCCTCCACTGCTCTCCAGGCTGAGCAACAGAGTGAGACCTTGTCTCAGATTTAAAAAAAAAGAAAAGAAAAAGAAGAAAATGCTAGGGGTTCAAGGTCTACTTAAGAGATATGTGAAACTTCAAAAATGTATGCAAAATGTTGTGTCTATATCCATTTTCCTGGGGAAAAAGAGTCAGGAGCTTTTATGATCTTAAAGGGGTTTATAAACTTCTACCCCAGAAAAGGCTATGAAGCACTAATCTACAGACTTTATCTAGGCTTTTTAATGCCTTCCAAAAGGAAAAAATGCTTACAAACATTAAAGGTTCATATAGAAGGAAATATATTTCATATATAACCAGGAAGAAGAGTCATATATTCTACTATAACGTAAGAACTTGATAAGCAGCCACTGAAGTGACCCTTTCCCATGTTTCTAATAACTACTCAGGATGTTAACAGTGAAAGGACTGTTTAGAGAGCTAATTTCCTTTTCATCATGCTTGTTAAGTGTTTACTTTAATTCACATCCTGTGTAACCCTATGGGAAAATTTTTAACTAATACTGGGGAAAATCCCATAGGGTTACACAGGATGTGAACAGGGCCTGTACTGAACTACCTTCAGCTTGAAACATAAAATTAGATAGGTGAGTTTCACTTTCTGTTTGTCATAAGTTCCACTTTCTGGCTCCCAAAGATTAGATTCACAGTGTATTTGTGTCCATGCAATAAAATCCCAAGCTTCTTACTCTCTTTTAAAGGAAGGATTCCTGCTCGTCGTATAGCCAAATTCTTTCGGCACAAAAATGCAAATCTGGGCTGCTAATCAAGGAGAGGCGGCTGGAGCCCTCCCAAGTGCTCCTCCATACCTGTGCTCACACAGTCCCGCTGCGCTTTCCATTTCCTGCGGAGAACATACATCATACCACTTCCCCTATAGAAGAAAGAAAGCAGCCCAATTTAATTGCTGATGGAAACACTGTCATACTTTCCACTGGCCAAGCTTGAAACCATTACTGATCTAACCTTCATTAATTTTTCCACAACAATTTGCAGAAATGTCAGGAAGCAGCTGTACGAAGACTGATTAATTGTCCTTATCACCACTATCTTACCAGGCTCGCTCTCTTCTCTCTTTCTCCCCACCACCTCCCCTCCGTCTCTTTCAGTTTAAAAATATAATTGGGATTTTTCTGTTTTGGTTGGTACTGATGGTGGTATATCATACTCTGAAAAATCCAGATCTATTTTTGATGTCTTTCAATGGCCCAAACATTTTCAGATCTGAAGGAGACCCCATGAAGTTTGGGACAGCATCCATGAAGGAAAAGGTTGCTTCCTGCTGATTACTCAGTTATAGCTGTTTAAACAGACGTTCATGAATTCAAGTCTTACAGCAACACTGCATTTATTAGTCAATCACAGACGCTAAAATTCACTTCCGAAATGTGAATTAGAAAATGAAATGCCCTTTTTCTATTTTTTTCCCACTTTCTTTTCTCCCTCATCATTTTCATTTGAGCTATACCATCTGTCCCAGCCTATCAAATAATGCACTGTGCATGCCTGGCAAAAACAAGTGGAACAGTACACCTCATAACCCCATGTACGCAACCACTGAGCATCTATAAAAGTGGTACATAACAAAATCTGGCCATCTGGGGATAACTGGTTACAGCAGTCTTAGCTTCTCAGCCAGCACTCAGATTTGCAGACTTTTAACTAGTTGGCAAAGCGTCAACTAGTGTTCAACATGAGAAACACTAACAAACATTTTTTTTTTCAAAACACAAGAATTCAGATATAAATTTTCAAAGGTGTACTTGCCAATGTTGCTGACAAGAAGGCTTCAAAAGCAAAGACCAAGGCACTGTCATGTTGTTGAAATGGAGCCAGAGTCAATCCAAATCTAGCATTTTGCAGCATTACTAAACTTTTTGGGTATGAACATATTTTTCCTTCCCCATATTGCCTGAATATATACAAGCAAGGGATTAAAGCCGAACAGACTTTGAACCAAATGACATAGTATCTTTCAGAGACAGCTCCAGCAGACTGGGAAGAGTTCCTCATAGGACTACATTAAAAAAAAATCCAAAGGCTCTCTTTATCCCAGATACACTCATTCCAAACCAAAGAAAAACAGATTGGACAACTATGACTTAAGGCATTAAAGTAATAACTGGACATGTAGCATAGTGGCCCAGATCATGGACCATGGAGCCAGAATACTTGCTTTCAATCCCATCTCTGCCACTTACCAGACATACAAATATCATCAGGCAAGTTAGCTAACCTCTCTGTGCCTCAGTCTTATCATCCATAAAATGGGGGTACAAATAATATTGTTAAGAGAATTATACAGCACTTAAAAATGAACAATAAACTCTAGCTATTAACTCTATATTTTTCTGCTGATATTTCAGGTATCTATTAGCCTCACAGTGAGGAGGAAATAACGTGACATGAGTTCCCAAATTAATTTCAGAAAGCCCACTGGGTTGGCTGAAAGATTTCCCCTGATAATATGGGGATATCCATATTATTTGAAACACTACCACCAAAACTGGGTCAAGCAATCAAAGCTAAATAGTCTATCGTTTCTGTTGACTCCCCCTCCCCTAGCTGTCACAGGACAACACATCTTGTGCTGCCATGGGATGTAGGGGCAGGCACGGCTGGAGAGTACCACACATTACCACGACCTCCACGCCTGGAAAGCAGAGGTGGGGAGAAGGCCACCACAGACCAGAGAAGTGCAAAGACGGAAGCTGACTTGGCCTTCATCATAATCAAAGTACTCACTGAAGAAGCCAAAGGCGCTCATTCCCTTGGCACTAAGACCGGAGTTAAGGTGCCAGGAGGCCACACAGTGCAGGAAAGATGCTACCTTTAATTCCTGCTCCACCATATGACCTTAAGTAACTCTCATGCTCTAAAGCCTTAATCTGCAATAAAACACAGGATTTCATCTACATCAGACTTTTGAGTCTTTTGGCTGCCATGACCTCCTTGGCAGTCTGAGGAAGCCTATGGGTTCAGTCTTAGCAGAATGTTTTAAACTACACTGGATTACAAAAGAAACCCATTATCATGAATATAGGTATCTCAAAATAAATTTTAAAGCAAACTTATTGACAGTAATATACATGATTCTTTATTAATAATTACAAACAAGATATAGCGCAGGTCTAATACCCACCATAATTCTGGGTAGTCATAATCATAAAGATACTTTGAGATATGAGCCACAACAGTAATGTGATGTGAAACTGTGATTTCTATTGGTGACAAAGTCGCTGCCACTGCTGAAACTGCTGTCATTTGTTGCTTACATGAATAATGAAGGGAGTGCTGAAGTTCAGTTAGAGATTAATGAAATATAGTTTTTTCTTAACCAGATTTTCTGAATTCTGTCCATTTGTGGTTAAGAACCCCAGCCTAGGTAAATAATAAAGTCCTTTATAATTCCATTATCTCAAATCAATGATTACATTGTGTCCCTGGCTCCCTCCACAGAGACTATTCACAAAGAGAAAGAAAGCAACTCCTATCCTTTCCAACTGTGTGGAGGAAAACAGATTTACAGGATAGAAGTGTCTTTCCTCATCTCTCTCCAAGTGAAAGAGGGAACACTTATTGGCTTGGAAATGAGTTACCCAAAGACTACCAAGCTCTACCAGCCTACAGGCAAATACATATGAAGTGGCATTAACACCAATTAACCACAGCTCCTGTTCCAACCCCACCTGCTCACACAGGACCTCACGTTCCCTTAAAAAGTCCCAACTAAGTATATCTAGGATTCCAGCAAGGGAGACTTACAAGAGCCCATAGGCAGTCTGGCAGCCAGTCACAACACCATCTGCCACGGCTTCCTTCCTGCACCAGCTCCCCCTAGCGTCCTCAGGAAGGATCCCCTCTACCACTTCTGCAGATGGTGCCCGCAGTAAGAATGCTAATGCCCAGATGCCCCCACAGACAGCAGAGTCCATACTTCCAGGCAAGAGGGGTTCTTGCCATGGGTCCCATGCTTTAGAAAGTTTGTGTATCACAAACATGCACAAATAAATTCTCTGAAAAATACACAGCACCTTTATCATAGGCATCCAGATGTCCTGTAACCCTAAACCCTGCTACAACGATTTGAACCCGCCTGGGAAATGCTTCTCTTGCCCAATCTCTTTGCACCAAAGAGTAACTGAGTTGGAATGCCCTGAAGGTTCGTGGACTGTGACACTGCAGAGTGTGGAGTTAGACATCATTTCAAAAGCAGAGATTTAAGCAGCATTAACGCTTAGGTAAAAGAAAAGACTTAAGAGTCATTTCTCTTAGATGGCATGGACACAATACATTCTTGCATAACAAGTGTAGCCGTGCCAAGCATCCCTTTCCTGGTTTCTCTTCGTGCTCTGATCAGTGGTTCTAGAATCGTTAATAAATTAGAGCAGCAAATGGAACAATCACACATGGCACTTGAAGAACATTTCACAATCAAACAATGCTTTTTCTTAAATTTGTAAAGATGTAACCTGCATAAAGCATGATGTCAATTCTTTACATTAGCAACTAAAATGAACACTAAAAAAAACTTGTGAATAGTTTTGCTTCCTTAAAAACAGCTAAGGATATTAATTCAATTTTTAAAAATATTAAAAAGCTTCAGCTGCATTTAAATAATTTTGAATTTGAAATATTTTATTCATTCATTGTAATATAGATTTATTTGCCATTCAATTTTAACATGTGATTTTGGATATTCTGTAAGAAAAATCCTTATTTTGAAATAGCTTAATTAAAAAAATTTTTGTACTTATTCTCACTTACATATATGATGAAAATATACTAATATTTCCTGTATGTTGAATACAAGTACATTACATGCTTAAATCCTTTAGGCCATTGAGAATGAGTACAAGTCAACACCTTAGTATATGTAGCTACTTTTTTTGGAGTTCAGAAAATTAAAAAGCAGAGATTTTTAAGAAGCAGTGGAAAATCTAAAAACAGTCCATTTACATTTTAAAGCTGCAAATAATTAAAGTAAGCAGACTCGTCAAGCATGACCCATATAAAATTCACTGACAGGACATTAGAAATTCTTTATTTAATAAAGACTTAATTACTGTTCAATAAAAATGAGCCAGAAAATCATTCTCGTCAAATCCACAATGTGAACAGGTCAGACAAAATCTCTGCAACTTCATGTTCTGTGCAAATAAAGATTTTATCACTGTTCAAATGAAGTCTTTGTGGGCCTCCAATTGAACTCTTGCCTCCAGGCCCCATAAATACTGATGGCAATGATCCTCTCCCCAGTTGTGTGTTCTTAAGGTCCAAATCAAGCTTGGCTTATAACCAGTTCTCCTTCAAGACTGTTACCAAAGCAGTTCCATCAGCCTTCTTCCTTCTACTCTTCTTGAGAATCTCACAAAGTTTATGGCTCATACCTTGTAGCCATGTAAGACAAGGCTCAGATCCAGTCCCAGAAGCTAGGGAGTCAACAGTTACACCCTTCATTGACCAACTTGGAAATCCTCTACCCCATTGTGGCCAGCTACAAAACCATAGCTGAATACCAGTGAATGATTATACCTACTAGAGGTGCGGGAGGGGTGGTTCTGCAATTTGAAAACAGTAAAGTCCACATGTTTGTAGACAGAACCATTGATATGGTCTACCCCTCTTTCATCTTTGTTGTATCTTCTCCCTGCCTCCAAGGTTCTGGGCTTATAACTCATCTTATACTTCACCACCTCCACACCTCTGGAGCTGGTAAAAGGCATTTCCCTACCTGACTTCCTAAAATTCGGGTCAAGAAGGAGGAAGAATGGCCACAGAGGCCAGAAAAAATGAAGGAAGATTCAGAAAGCGCCTTTTCCCATTTTTGCTCATGATCCATTTCTTAAACTTGGAGGATAAATCTTGCAGCAAGTTTTTTTTTTCCTAACAATCTACATGAGCACAATGAACATTTTTCATAGAGGGGCCCTTCATACTTAAGAAATTTAGAGGAAGGATATTTCCTAGACATCTGGATTAAGGAACTGACTCCCACAGTAATCCATATCAGTATTTGTTTTAAAATCTCTATGAAGTCTTGATTTTCATGTTTTAAACAGAGAAATAATTTTAGAGATACATGCTAAAGTCCAGTTATACACACACACACACACACACACACACACACACACAACACACCCCCAAAAGCAAGAGGCTGAGTGGTGAAACAGTAGAAGGTTGAGTTACTTGTCCAAACTCTGCAAGCTATTCTATGAAATCCAGAGCAAGAAGCTCAGTTTCCTGATGTTTCAACCAATGACCTTTCCAGTTAATCAGTGATCCCTCCCACCAGTTAACTATTCACATTGTTGCCATGATATTGATATTATTCAATTTAGAAATCTCTTATTAAGGTGTTAATAATATTGGAAAAACAAAACTTAGAAATCATTGAGTTATCAAGAACTATTCTTATATTTTATGTTATCATAAAATGTGTAAGTTCAAAATGTCTAATTTTAATAGACATTACAGAAATTGTACGAAACATTTCCAAACTTAATTCTCTTAGACATCTAAGAGAGTTTGACTAAAAATGTTATCATGAGTTAAAAAGATTTAAAAATGTGTTCTCCAGAAAATATTAACTAATTGCATCTGTTCTAAAGAATAAAGTGCCAATAATGAATTTAATTAATTAATTTAAGGTGCCAACCTTAAAATATAACTGTTTTAATTTTTTCACCAGACTTCCAAAATGCTTTAAACAAATACATATAAAAAGGGCATATGTAAAATAAAAATAATAAATGATTATAATTTAATAAATTTAAAATAAAGCTATAAATATCTTCAAATAAATGAATTAATTATCTTCATCCACTAGTTTGCTTTTATATTCTAAGTAAAATCCTAAGTGAACAGATCTTCCACACTAAATAGACCAATCATTTTTCTTCAAAAACCACAAATATCATGTATCTGATTTAGAAATTTATTTTCAATATCTGAAAAGCATCCAAGCTCCTTAAAATAAAATATCTCTTACTATATAATTCCTGGTTTAGGAGCAATTTCCATAATGTGTATATTTAAATTGCTTAAGAAAAAAAAGCTCATATCAAGACTCTAAATCAAGTTTGTCCAACCTACGGCCCTCAGGCCACATGCAGCCCAGGGCAACTTTGAAAGTGGCCCAACACAAATTTTTTAACTTTCTTAGAACATTGTGAGTTTTTGTTTTGTTTTGTTTTAGCTCATCAGCTATCCTTAGTGTATTTTATGTGTGGCCCAAGACAGTTCTTCCCATGTGGCCTAGGGAAGCCAAAAGATTGGACACACTTGCTCTATAAATACCAAAGTCTGTCTGTCTGTCTTTCTTTCTTTCTTTCTTTCTTTCTTTCTTTCTTTCTTTCTTTCTTTCTTTCTTTCTTTCTTTTTCTTTCCTTCTTTCTTTCTCTTTCTTTCTTTTTTCTTTTCTTTCTTTCTTTCTTTCTTTCTTTCTTTCTTTCTGTCTCTCCCTCTCTCTCTCTCTCTCTCTTTCTTTTTTTGAGATGGAGTCTTCCTCTGTCATCCAGGCTGGAAGTGCAGTGGTGTGATATCGGCTTACTGCAGCCTCCACCTCCTGAGTTCAAGCAATTCTCCTGCCTCAGCCTCCCAAGTAGCTAGGATTACAGGTATGCGCCACCATGGCCAGCTAATTTTTGCATTTTCAGTAGGGATGGGGTTTTACCATGTTGGCCAAGCTGGTCTCAACCTGACCTCCAGTGATCCGCCTGCCTTGGCCTTCCAAAGGGCTGGGATTACAGGCGTGAGCCACTGCAACCAGAAAATACTGAAGTATTTCAACTCTTGTTCCTGTCAACTGGTAAAGGTTCACAAAACACACATTTCAAAGCACAGATATAGTACTAGATAATTTTTAAAGGCTATATTCCTTTGGCCAAAAACAGTCAAAGAGAATTTTATAATCAAATAATGAAATAATAATTTAATAAAAATTATAATCAAATAATAATTTATATCAAATAATAATAAATTATATTATTTATTTGGTTAAATAAATATAAATTTATTTATATTTATTATATTATATATTTGATCAAATTAATATAATTTTAATCAAATTATATTATATATTTGATTAAATTATAATCAAATAATAATGAAAGATTATAATCAAATAATAATTTAATAAAAATTAAATAAATTATTAATTTATTTAATGATTTATTAAAATATTAAAATAATTTATTAAAATATAATCAAATAATAATTTATTAAAATAATTTTAATAATTTATTAAAATAATTTATTAAAATTAATGCTCAGATAGCAATTTTCCATCCACTTGCAACCTTAAGTTTTCATGTTATTTAGTACCTCCCCATTAATACTGTATTTCCCAGTTATATTTAATCTACCTTGTTTATCAGAATGAAAAATACAAGTCATTAGGTCAACATCTTTCCATTCCTATTCTGAATGAAGAAATGAATGAGCGAATGAATAAATAAACCTAGATGCACACATCAGACCAGTTTCTGTCCTCTCCTCCAAGGCCACAGATATAAGGCATAATAAAATATACACGCTTTAGAAGACAGTGCAGGCACAAATGCATACTATTTAGAAAATAATACCAAAGTCAAATTAATGTTTTTCCTCTGTAGAGATAAAAACAAGTCCACATAAACATTTTATCTTTGTCAGATAAATACTCCCAAATGTGAATTGGAGTTTTCTAAAAATAAACTCCTACATTTACATATAGTTTAATTCAATTTTTTTGCAGATACAAAAATATGTTCATCAACTACAAAAACTCAAAATTTATACTTGACATAAAAATGATTGCCATTTATGCACATATCATGTAGAAATTTTTTTTAATTTGCTTTAAAAACAAAAGAACTCAAGAGTTCTATGACAAAGGTCCCATGGGTCTCTTGGGTCAATTTGAATTTCTGACTGTTTAAGACAGAGATAAACTTAGGAGCATGTTACACTTGATTCAAATACTCATGAATACGTGCTACAAAGCAAATGTGGAGAAAAAGTGATGGCCTTGTTTTCTCATGCAACATAACTAAGCTAAACTAAACACAGAATAAATCCTGCAAGACAGAAACCTGTCAGCCACTATCACCAGTTGAAAGAAATGCAGAAAATGACAAAGACGAGGCAAGAAGAGGTAATAATAATAAAGGAGAAATGATTACCTGGCAAGGGGCATATCACTACACTCAGGTTTACTGTGCCCCTAAGAGATTGGTTTAGGTCTTCCAATCTCAACAGTCCCTCACAATTCTGGCCATGATCACTGGTTGAAATGATCTTGCCAGTGCTTCCAAAGGTGGAAGATGCCCCCATATGTTGGAGGATTCCCTGATGATATGTACATGTACAGATGAACAAATATACTAACCCTATCTATTCTAGGGCTTCCCGTAGAACAGGAGAAAAGCAGCCTAATAAAACATCTTACCACTTCAATTCTCAAGGAAAAGGAATCCCAATACTGTGATAGGTAAAGCATGATGAGAATGCACGGCAATTTTTTCAGAAGCTCTGAGAATTCCCACTACCATGAACCTGACAGCTAGATTCTTGTACTCTAGCAGGCTGAGCACATTTTAGAGTTCAAAATAGCAAGGAATAGCTTTGTAGCATAGAAACATTAGTATATAATACTCACCTCATAAATGTAATTTCAAACAAGCTGTCTACCTATAAAACAGGAAAGCTGACTATATTGGCTAGTTACCTATAAGAAGGAGGTGTTTTATCTAAAATTTTGTCTGTTTTCTCTACTCAGCTATATTTCCCAGGCCCCAGCCTGGGATAAAACAGGAATTCAGCAAACATTTGTTGATTGAGTGATTAAGTGAATGGATGAATGAGTGAATGAATGATTGTAAACACACTCACTACTCATGTACTTTTGTGTCTTTGTGGGGTTTAGGAGCACTTGCTTCTTCTATTCTACTGCTCCTGTTAATTTCTCTCTTGTTATTCCTGTTAAATTAGAGGATGGTTTGATTTAATTTAAAATACCCCCTTGTAATAATATGGGTGCCTCTGTGAAAGTTCTTTTATCTAGCCCGGTTGGCTATATAATTGCTTGAAAAAATAAAAACCAACCAAACATAACTGTGATATAAATTTTACCTCTTTACATTCTATAATAATAGGCTGTTCGTCTTAACAAAAAAATTTCTGAATTTTTCTTTAACAAGCTCTATTATTATTCCTAAAGCTTCAATTATTAATAGTATCCCTGTCACCTCCTGCTAGCATCTTGCACTCCTGCCCCATGTTTCCTCAGGCTGGGTGTGACAAAGGCCTGCCTATGACTGTGTGTTTTGTCTATGTATTGACACATAAATATCCTTGAGGACAGGAAAAGAGCTGGTGTGTGTGTCTGTCTGTGTGCGCACACGCACGTGCATGCACTTCCTTGAATTGTTCTCCATGGAAATCTCCCCTCCAGATGGGAAAAGAGCCAAGGAGAGCCCGAGGACTTCCCTGACCCTAAGCCAAGGGTGTGGCAAGTGTGTTCAGCATTATCAGCTGGTGCCCAAAGAGAAGGAGTGAGAAGGAGGAAAGAGGTAGCAGAGAGGAGGAGGAAAGCCGTTAGTTGAGTGTGGAGATCTTTTAATTGCAAGAAAATAACCTGGGAGTATAACATTTTTGCAGTATTTTGAAGTGTGCAAAGACTTCTCAGGACTAGCACATTCTCAAATGACACCTCTAAGACCAACCCAGGCATAAAGATCTTCTGAGGCTTACATAAACTTAGCTGCCCATTAAGGAGATATACAGAAAAAACTCAGCCCTTTCCTCACTGGTGTACTTAATTATGTACTCAAGATGAATAATAACCTTTAGAATGTTTTCACCCTGTGTTTGCCTGTGTTTTCTCTACTCAGCTATATTTCTATACTGAAACCTCTTCAAATTCACCCAGCATTCTTAAATTGCCGAATCCATTGGTCCTTTCTTAGATCACAACATTGGTGATGAATCTGTGGCATTTATACACTGACTAGTCCCTTAAATACAAGGCTCTTAGCTCAAGCTCTGACATACCCAGTATGCTCAATAAGTAAGAGCTCCTCTCGTTAGCAAGCTCCTCCTGGCTTAGCTTCTTTGAGACTTGCTTCTGTTAGTTTTCCAGCTACATTTCGAATATTTTGGAATCTTTTGGAATCTTTTATCTGATCTTCAAGGCCCGGACGAAATGTTTTCCCCCAATAACCTTCCCCACTTTTGCAGTGTCAGAATTAATGCCACTCTCTCTTGTGTTCTCATAGCTTTTGCTTGACTCCCATTATCTCACTAAATGGTCTGCTTTGAATTTTAGTTGAGTGAATTTTTTTTTCAAGACAGAGTCTTACTCTGTCACCCAGGCCGGAGTGTAGTGCCGTGATCTAGGCTCACTACAACCTCCACCTCCAGGGTTCAAGCAATTCTCCTGCCTCAGCCTCCCCAGTAGCTGGGATTATAGGCACACATCACCACACTCAGCTAATTTTTGTATTTACAGTAGAGACAGGATTTCACCATGTTGGCCAGGCTGGTCTCGAACTCCTGACCTTATGATCCGCCCACCTCAGCCTCACAAAGTGCTGGGATTACAGAAATGAGCCACTGCGCCTGGCCCGAGCACATATTCTATATCCCCAACTAAATTTTCAGCTACTTGAGAATGAGGCCATTCTTATTTAGCTCAATACTGAGCACAGTGTCTTTCCATAAATGTTGATTGATTTAAAAGCTGACAACAAATATTAAATTGAAGCTTTAACTGCTTCCTGTTTCTCACCCTTCATAGCCAATCCCAAGACAAAGCCTATAGAATATTCATCTTCAGTGTCTCTTCCAAATCCCCTTCACATTCCTATTACAATCATCCTAGTTCAGAACTTAACTACCTCTTAACGAGACTATTGAATAGCTTCCTAATTTGTCTCCCTCCAAGTTTTCCAATTCTTCTTGGTGATACGATGTGCAGTGAGCAGATTAATCTTTCAAAACTATAACCCAATCATGTGATTCCTACCACATGATTAGGTAGAAAAAATGCCTACCAAACTAATGTATTAATTAATTACATTCCAGTCCTTCTATACTCTCTAGGTCTCTTGGTTCATTCCCTTCTTCTTCTTTCATAGCTCCTCTTCACTTACCAATGTTATATTCCAAACATACCATGTTACTTTTCCTTCCATGATCACACCAACTTTATCCATCCCAACTTTTTACCTAGATAAATATCATTCTTGCCACCTATCAAAATCTTGCTCATCCTTAAAGCTGTCCTCAGGAAATACTTCCTGCTCCCCAAGCCCTCTACTGAGGCAAACCCATAGGATATTAATGTGATTTCTTTCTCTTCATAAAATATTTTATTTATACATCACTGAGGGCACTACTCTAAGCTTTCTTATATTCAAATCAGGTATGTACTAGTCTGATCTCTATTTTAGGTAGGGTTTATAAGCAACTTGAAGGCTGAAATGCAGACTTACTCATCATTGTATTCCTCCACAGCACCAAAACACTACATTGCATATGGCAGAAATGCCATAAATATTCATTGAGTTTAAATGAACTGAAGCTTTTAAAAATAGCCAAAAACGCTCAGGTTCCATGTAAGAACGGGGCTCAAGCCAACTGAGTGTTGGCGTCTGTGATGATTGGTGTCCTCAAAATTTCCACTTAAGGATAATGACAGAATCAAGCTCCGCTAGAGCCAATGAATAATTTATTTGTGCACAAAACATTCTGTTAATGGAAATCTTTTTATGGCTCAAGATTTAAAATATATTTACTGCCCTATAGTTATGAAATGTTTGCTTTAATCATTAGGTACACAAGGTAATAACAAATGATAATTACAGAATCATTATATACTCTTAAACTGATTTAATCAAGGGTATCTCTTCTGAAATTCAAAAACTCCTCAGTGGATGGGGAAGGGAAGGATTATGCTGGAACCAATCAACTCACTGCTACCATCAAATTTAAGAAACTAAGGTTTTCTGTTGTTAGAAATACCACCAATTGAAAGAGTAACTTTAGATACAAATGGCTAGTACTTTTTTTTTATTTTAAGGCTCAATTAAAAATCTCCCTGCCTCCCCAAACTAGACTGCCTCAATCAACGAAACATATCAGAGAAAGAGAGAAGTGCATGTGTTTGCGCATTCCCTAGATGTTGCAGCCTGCCAAAAAATGTTTCTTTGCTGTGCTATTTCAGTAAGTCGTGAGATGGCAATGATCATCCTCCTCAAAAGAAAAAGATAGCTATTTTTCCTGTGTGTTTTTATTTTAAGAGGTTGGAAGGCACACTTCTGGCTGCTGAGAGTACTCTGACACGTACACATGTTCCTGAGGAGGTGAATTTGTGGGGGGATTTTGGCAGGGTTAAGGTTAAGAAAACCTAAAACCATCCTAAGCTCTTGGGAAATATTTAAGGAGCTGAAAAAAAAACAGTAAAAAGAGGAAGACGATGAAGCCTTCCAGTGAATTCCTGTTTCCAACTATAAACCCTCATGAAAAACAAAAAGTAAAGTAGTATAAAATACATACTTCTTAATCTATATTTATCTCAGACTCAACTGGTACACAATCAAATTCATCACACTACTACCCAAACCAGCTTCTCTCTTTACCTCACATTTTCTATGAAAAGTGATATTCAAACTCCAAAGCTCAAAGCCTGGAGTCATCATTGACAGCTTCCTTCTGCTCCCCACCCCAGAATGCACACACATCCACACATGCTCATCCTAGACACAATCGGGCAGCCCCTACACCAGTGTCCTTCACACGGCCTGTGCCTGTCAATCTTTACCGCTACCCTCCAACCAGGCCCTCATACCGGTTTGCTCTCCCACCACACACAGTAGGCAGGAGATCAGCAAAGTGCCAAAGGCCAGATCCATGCCTGGAGCCCTTGCGTACTTGGGATCCAGGGACAATACCCAGAGGCAGTGAGCCATAGAAGTGTCCAGAGTCCTAAGAAAAACAATTTGAGCTGATTGCAGCCACAAGGGCACCATGATGCAAAACCTGAGAAGCAAGGAACTGAGGGGGATATGGGAGGAAGTCAGAAAGAACTTCCTGAACGTGGGAGGCGAGTCTCCACTGAGGTCTGTGATGCAGTACCTTCATATATGATGTAAGTGTGCGAGGAGCGATATAGGGCACAACGTGAGGGGACAGCTCTTGTTCGAATTAATGCAAGTGCCTCCTAAGTGGATTCTGTGCTTGCAATAACTGCTGCAGCCTCCCATCCCACCCTCACCTCATCCGCCATCCAACACGGCCCAGCCAGACCCAGCTCCCTAAAGTGCAGCTCTGACTGTGGTGCTCTCCTGCTCAAAGGCTTTCAGGGGCTTCCCACACCCCTTTGTCCAGCAGTCAAGGTCAGCTGGGCTTTGCCTTCACACTACACGGGAATCCCTCATTGTCAGAGGCCACATTTTATTTATCTTATTAAATCTTTTCAGAGGTCAATTATTTTTGCTGATATAGTCAAAAAAGGGATTGTAGCGATTTTAGGTTTGTTCTGCTGTGTGGAGAAAGGGTTTGTTATTATTTTACTTTAAGAGCAAATTTGTACTAAAAACATCACTAAAAAATCATAAATTTGTACTCATGACCTGCCTCTTGATATTTAATAAGTATCAGACTTGCAGATTCATCTCACTAATATAATTAAAAGTAAACCTGTGTCCAGGTATCAATTTTCAGTCCTCAAAGTGAATTTTAAAAGAGAAACTCACAGCAAATATTTTTATTTAACTCAACAAATATTAAATGTTTACAATTTATTCAATCACTATTTTTAAGGATAAAGAAAACACAAACAAGCAACTTACAGTGCAGGCATATGAGAGGAAAACCTCACATAAATTACTTGATTATAAAGGGCAAGTACAAAAACACATATATAAAGTGGCATGAGGCAAGTATAAATTGCCAGGAGGTGATGAGGGCAGAGGAGCTCAAACATGAAGAAAAGTAATACTATAATAAAATTATTAACCAGACTCTGATGTCAGTAAAGGGCATTAACCCATAATGCAAATCGCATTTCTTAAATGTGATTAAGAAAGCCAATTTTTCTTTTGGCAATTCATGGGTGAGACATCAATGGGATATCAGATTCAAACATAAAATAAAGATCTCTATGTGGAGTATTTTGTCCAATATCCCATTAAAGGATTTATAGTGAAAACCTTAACTGCCAAGGGAACCAGCACTCCAGCGGCCCTTCTTAATACGTAAGGATATTGCTTGGAAATCACGAGATTCTCAGATCAGGGATGTGATTGGGTAAACTTAATAGTTGGTATCATCGGATTTTAGTTTCCAGAAGGTGATATCTGACAGAGATCTGGAAAATTAAGAATCCATATCTTTCTACAGCATTTTGTTCCTTGGACTACCTCAAGATTCCCTAAAATTGTAAGATTTAACTCTGTCCCCAAATTTTAATATGGCTGCCTTCTATTTCCTTATGTGAATCATAATAAACAGAACATAGTGACCATATCCACAAAGCTCCGATATTTGAACACTGCCAGTTAACTAGACCGGTGACCGGGCAGTGACTGATGTTATCTGAAGATGAGAGAACCACAGATGGATTCTGTTCTATGACTCACCAGTGCTGTGACTTTAAACAAATCACTCAACTAAAACCAACCCCCCACCACCAAGCCTCTGATTCCTTACAGACAAAATAAAGTGTGAGTAATAACTACATAATAGTTATTGCCTCAAATGAGATAATGTACATGGAAGCCATTTGTAGAGAGAGAGTAAAGCATTACTCAAATATTCATTCACGCTATCATAGAAACAAGGCATATGATCAGTCACTAAGATCCACTGTGTAGGTTTTGCATGGAGAGTGAAAAATGAGAGGCTGTTTCACACAGCCATCCTATACTGCAAACTGAAGGGGACAGGAAGGATAGAACAGAAGGAGTTGCTATGAAATTATATGAAAGCAGCCTTCAGTCAGGGTTTCAGATGGCTATCGCATGCTGGTGGAACAAAATGGGATTTACTCATACTACCAGCTTGGTTAATACTTAGTGATGGAATGATGAATATATGAATGAAAAGTTATTGAATGCATGAGTCAATGAAGGTATAGCCAGGTGGAATGCTTGAAAAAAAAATCAGGAAGAGTAAAGTTGTATAGAAGAAACAAGAAAATAATTTTGGAAAAATGAAGCCATGTAGCTCAAATAAGCTAACACTCATGGGCTCCACTCATGTAAATTAGAATAGCAAAACAAAGAGCATAAGAAATCTAGAGCATACAAAAGGGTAAGGAGGCCATGAGAAATCTAGAGCATACAAAAGAGTCCACGTTTTCACATCAGTTTGTAAATATTAATACTCAAACATAAATACTGATACCCTCTTCTGTTATCTTTTAAAAACAAGGAACCAAACAGAAGAACTGTATGCATCTGAAGAGCTATAAAAATATAAATGGAAACCTTATATAATAGGAAACATTTTGAAGGCCCCAATATACTGAAGCTTATAAGGTCTACTCTGAATGATCTGTGATAGCAGACGTTATAGTACACCAGGAGATAACAGATAGCAAATCTAATTTGCACCTTTATCAAATCCTTATAAGATCAGCTAAAATGTATTCAAACAGAATGAATTAAAAGGGTTTTCCAACTTTTCATTTTCCTAATTGGTATAAGTAATAACAAGAAAAAAACATAAAAAGGCATATCAAAGAGAAAGGAAAGAAAAATGAAGAACAGGTTTGTGGAAATCACAAAATATAGCAATTTCCACAGAACATAAAATTATGTATTTTGAACGTCCTAATTTAAAGTAAGATTTCAGTGATGTCTGACTCCAAAAACTACTAATGGTAATAATGATATAATTCTCAGCAAATTAATTACTGCTCTTTAACCCAATATTTTCAAAAAACATGAGATTCTTAATAACTTTCACCTTTTTTTAAGGAAGGAATATCACTTACATATTTCCTAAATAATTATATCCAATGTAATGACAATACGTAAATCTGATCACCCATGTGTTTAAAAGCCCAGACTCCAGCTAGTATCACTTTAAAATGAATAATGTCAAGACAAGACAAAACCATTCACTACTTGAAGGAGAATGGCAGGGCATGCAAAGCAATATTATTGTAAAAAATAATAATAACAATTTGTATTTACTGAGTTTTACAAAAGGTACCATAAAAGGAAGAACATTCTAATGATGAGAATGTTCCTTTCTGATCTCGTAAACTGTTTTCTATTTACTAACAATTTGTGGTGGGAGGAGTTGGGCACTTTTTAAAAATTTATTATTTGTAAAAAAAAAAATTATATTGAAAAAAATACCTCATTTGGGCTAATGCATAGGGCCAGATTCATTGATAAAGGCACTAAGAAGTTGCTGATTATGTAGTCCATACGCATCATGAAAATTCTTACTGATTCCATAAGAAGTGCTTCCTTACCAGAAGAAGTATTTGATTTAATTGAGAAAAATATACCCAGCTCTTTGAGTAAAGACCATGTTGACAGGTTAAGGAATCAGTCACGTGATAAATGAAATATAATTCTGGTTACGTTTAACCAGTGACTGCATGAAATCACTACCCTATTAATCACCATCATCATAACCACTACTATTTACTGAACTCCTAGTACTTGCCAGGTATTTAATCCTCATAGAGCCTTATGAACTAAGCAGCATCCTTATTTAATGCAAAGCAATTGTTTCAAAGCACAGTGACCCCAGTGAGCTGACTCAGCTAGAGGAGTCCAGAACTCATAGTGCAATAAGCAAGAAGGCCATCTGCACTGAATGCCCAGGCCATGTCCATTCTCAGGAGGCACTGATAAAACAGTCTCTTGAACAATATTTAAATTAGGTACCACCAATTTAAATGTCACTTAACACTTAGGGTACATTGGAAATAACTGTAAAAGCCAAACTTGTGTGTAGATGGAAAATTAAATGTGTCAAAGACATTTAAGTTAGTGTTTTGGATTATTAATTTTCATCTTCTAATATCTATTATAACTATTGAAAAAATTAAGGTCTTGCTTTTCAAACTTATTAAGTATCTCTCTTCCTAATGAGTTTTTCATCTAACTGCCTTATATCCCTTTAATTATCCAAAACTATTTTCAAATGGCACCATGTGCCCATAACAATGAAAATTATTGGTCACAAATGAACACTGAATGATGAACCTTACAGGCAAAATGAAAAGGGGTCTCTGGAATGTCCACACTTGATATTTCTACACTCTCTGGAAATATTTCTACACTCTCTCAAAAGCTATACTAGCAAATCAAGTTCTTAAGCAGTTTCCTTAAGAGAGATTATTTTAGACAAAGCTCAGGGCAGTTTTTGCCCCTGCATAAACTCTACAACACTATCACTGAAAAACCATCTGACATCATCACGTCTTACTTTTAAGATGTTCACAGGTAAAGCAGACACTATAAGTGGGTTTGGTTTAGAAGCTGTCTTCCCAAATGATTAGATACTTTCCTCTCTTATTCATTATCATTCATCAGGTTTCAAAATAGCTCCAGTTTATTTGGAGGGAAATTAAGTAACAAGCTGTACAATTTTAGAATCATGAACAGCATTTAGAATTTCAGAAATTTAAATCTTGTGACCTAAATTAGGAATACAATTTTTTTTCAATTTTTCTTTACTGTGTAAAGAGTTAATTAAAGCATGAGTTTGCTTGGATTTTTTTTTTAAAAAAAAATTACCAAGCCCTAAAATCAGTATCATTTAAATTCCTGATGCCAAAAATCTGTTTGACAGAGCAGGCTTTACTATACTGACATTTTAACAGTAGCCAAAGTCCTGTTCCCACTAAATTCTGTCTTGGCAGCACCAATAATTTGCTAAAAGCCTAAACTCCTCCTGGTAACTAATGTGTTCTCAACCTCAGGAGCTTTCCACAGCAGCTCAGTGCAACAAGGAAGCTGAAGCAATCAAGTTCTTCCTTGAGATTTCTATTCTTATTATAGAAGCCATGATTTTTATAAAATGACAATGGTTTAAAATATGGAAAGATGCTAATTTACTCCAAATGTTCATTATATCTTAGATGTGAATCTTACAAAATGCAATAAAATTACTTATACGAACCTTAGTCAAAGTAAAATCTGATATTTTTATATTGCCTCAAGATTATAACAAGCAAATCATCATTAATATATCAAATAAAAGAATCTGATTTCAAACTGACAACATCTGGTTCAAATGACACCACTTTCTAATCTTCAGCTAACATCAGATATTTCCAAAAATGCAATAAATATATGAATATTTTCATTTAGATAACATCCAAAACATCTATCACAGGTTTTGAGAGCCTCTAATAATTACTGTCAAAATTTCACATAAAGCTTATTTAACATTGTGCTTGAGGAATCTTTCCAATAACTTTGAAATCAAACCATACAGAAAGCATTTGGCTTGACTTACCTAGTGGCTGTATGTTAAAGAATTGGTAAAAGAGCATTCCAACCAAATCAATTCACTTAATTTTTCAAGTAGATCTGATTACTATGGTCTTTTAAAAAATTCAGGGGCTCCACCTAATGAGGAAAAAATAAAGAATTGCATTTAAACCAGAGCATCATTATATAATCTATATATTAATAACACAAAAATCAAATCCAGACTATTATGATACTATCTTTTCCTAAGTTACTGTGCTACTTAAAGCTATAAAACAACAAAAGCATCTAGGAATTAAGTTAAATTTTCCAGTTTGGGGTAAAATGAAGATTCAAGCACACAGAAAACAATAAAAGAATACAACAAAGTGTGAGAGCAGAAGAGTTTGTTTTCAGAACTGACTGGCAGGTGGAAATAATGGCTATATAATGTCAGTTAAGACATTAAAATTAGAGATAAGGGGGAAAGGCAATTTATTGCTTCAGAATTATACTCATTGATTCTTCTAATTTTCTGATGCAATGAAAATTTGTAGTTAACAGTTCCTGAAAGCCATTAAGCCCTAGCTACATGCAATCTCTGTTGAGAAACAGAAACTAATATCTAGACAGATCACTTAAACATAAAAATGATCCAGAAGTCTTGGAGATAATTCACTAGCATGAATTTCCAAATTATTCTGAGAACGTTACACCTTGTCTCCACAGAAAGTGTTTACTCTACTAAGGACTCATAAATAGCTTAACTATTAATTATAAATAATATTAGTTTATTCCATTCACTTTGCCAGTAGACGCACTTTTCCTGAAATTCAAACATTAAATTACTATCTCAGCTCTAAGAGAACATTTGAGAAAAAGCAAGCAATAACTTAACTAGAGGGAGAGCCTAAAGTGAATGCTGGAGGGCTGAGCAGAAGAATGAAATAGAAAATTGGACAGTTTCTAGCTACTCCCAGATTTGGTCTTCCCATGCCTTCAACTATTAGTATGTTCAAACGTACTTCAAAAAGTCCCAAAACATCAAACACAATCATATTCAAGTGGCAGTCCAAAACTTATTCCAAAGCCATAAGCAGGAGATTTTTTTATTATGCAATTTGGAATTAGCCATGTACTGCCATTCCTCCAAATCCACTAAACACATTAACAGAATTAATTGATAATCTCAGTATTAAAAAATAAAGGTTGAAACAGATTTGTTATCCACCAGTATTAGAAGGTAATTGCTCTAGAAAAGAACAAAACAAAAGATGTTGCTAACAATAGAGAAGACAAATAGCAGTAACTATACATACTAACTAGAAATCCACTGTAGTCATGGGAAATATGTTTTCATTTTCAAGAAAACCTGTGTCTAGATTCTAGTCTTACTGATATTCAATAAATGATTATCTAGGAAACTCATCTGGACATGGTCTCAAAAGACTTCTTCATTAACAGAGATAAATAATCTTTATTCCAGGGTTCTTGCCATAAATATGAGACAAATGTCAAACGGTTTAGTTATTTAAAATTATACTGAATCAACAAAGACAATCACCTAAACAATGAACTGCAAAATGATTCAATGCCCACATTTTTCACATTTGAATATCTAGAGCGGCGAAAAGATTGCTGTACTTTTCCTAGCATTTTATGCAAAAGTTATAAAGCCTCTCTCAAATAATATTTGGTAGCTAGCTTCATAATATCACTTCTGAATACTTCCCAGGACGGTTTTATGCAGAAGCTAGCATAACTTGTCTTTCAGTTAGTCACTTTCCAAGAAAAGAGGTAGGGTGCTCCCTTCATGATGAAGGACAAACTTCAAGATTCTTAAAATCTCAATGATTTCTCAAAGTACAATGTAAAACTGACTTATACAAAAGTCTTTTTCAGTCCCTCTTCAATTCTCAGGTAGAATATTGTTTTCTAAAATTATGTAATTCTTGCCTCATAAGAGGTCTTACACATTTCCTACAGATAACCAGTCATTAAGCCAATATGTCAAAAGGCTTTTCACCTGTATTGCAGCAACTATGCTCTCATTTCTAATTATGGTGTCAGGGACTTCAAACTACTTAGGAATTTTTCAGTGTTCCCACAGAGTGCCTAAAAGTGGTAGCAATGGGCACCTCATATGAAAGTTCAAAAGCACTAAGTATAAAATATATTAGTCACTCACTGTATGATTCAGCTAAATGATTGCTACTGATTAGCATGGAAGATGCAGATGTGTTGCCTGTACAACAGGTAAGCCTCACATACAAACAACTATATAACATTTATTTAGAAATGTTCATTTCCTTAAAAATAATTACATATAATGAAATGAAAATAAACACACGATGGCAAATTGCCTTCAATGGCTACACCACACAGTAGTGCAACACCTCAAATAATTTATAACCTGATGAAAGTCATTGAATCTAAACTTCCTTACCTTTAATTTATTTTTATTACCTGCCTTACCAACCTGGGCATGGGTTGGGGGTTGGGAGAGGGACCCTTACTGTTTTTTGACTCTATCAGAAAATCTAAATACATCTGACCTTTGTATTTCAGTCAGTTACATGTTACATGGTCTAAACAATGGAGCAATTTATCATTAGCTAATATTTGATTATGCCTGTCACCAATTGGTTTGTTTCAGTTATTTGCATGTAATAAATCAGATGTACACACAATGCTGGGCTTGAGTGACTTTCTCTAGCTGAATGGTCTACCAGGAGTAGTACACAGGAACCATGCTCCCTGAGTTCACCAAGACACTCCCTGGGAGCGGCTAAGTTGACTATGCTGTTGTTGTAATACTGATCACAGTAAATGAGCTTTTCGAGGAGCCCTCTAGAGTAGAAAACCACACTCTGGAGTAAGCTTGTGAATCTTAAGGTCTCTATAGACCTACTAATTCTTAGTAGTCATCAAACACTCTCTTTTCGTTGACAATGAAACTGAGGCCCAGAAGGTCACTTGCACAAGGTCATGCAACTAGAAGCAGTTTACCTGACTACTATTTTGCTGTTTCCCCCTTTACATCACAGGGCCACTGTGCCTCTCACAGGCAAAATATCAGTCATAGCTAGCAGGAGCTTATCGAGCACCAACTATGTTAAACTTGCTTATCAGCTTAGGATGGGAAGGAAAAGGGAAGAGTAATGAGTTCAGTGTGAGAAAACAGACCTCAAATACAGGCTCCAAAGTATTCCCCTCGTCATGGTTACAATCAACTCGCCTCTTCACAAACCCAGTGACGAAGTGGCCAAGGAAAATAGGAAAAACAAGAATACCTTGACACTGTTATACACTCAAGACACCTTGGCATATTTTGCCGGGTTTCAAAGTAATACCTGAAAAGCCCTCCCCTTATGATGAATTAGTACAGTTATCCTTAGTTATTTATACAATTTTTCCTTATAAACACATAACAACATTGAAGATATTTTTAACCAGAAAAACACCATTTATCCCATCACCCAAACACAATTCTTTTCATTTTTAAAAATTTCAATCTATTATTTATCCCCATATAAGCATATTTTCACGATGTCCTCATAATGTACACATAATTGTGTATTCTGATTTTTCAGTTTAACATTGCATAAGTATATGATTTCCATAAAATTCAGTTTTCATTTTTACTAGCCATATAATATTCCATAAATCTAACATAAAGTCATTTCCTTCATCATGCTTAAATGTAGTAACATTTCAAATGGTCTCACTTATTTTAATACTGCCTATGCTATTTTTTCTTGGAATATTATCAAAAATAGGATTATCAAATCAAAAGGGAAAAATATGTTTGTAATGGACTTCATATTTATGGCTATATTGATTTCAAGAGATTCAAATTATCTACAAAGCCACCAGCAGTAGATGTGCATTCAACTTTCACCAAACTTCCTTACCACTGCATGTAATTAAAATTTTTTTCAGAGGCTTATTTCATGTAATATGATACTTAAGGGTTGCATTTTTGTTTTAATGGTGACCATAATTATTCTCTCACTTAAAAATTATGATTGTCTTTCACCTCTAATGTAAAATTACCTACCCACATAATATGACTACCTTTAGGTCCCAGTTTTTCTTATGAACCTAAATGGTCTTTTATGTAATATATATATTAATTTTCTATATGTTTTTTCTGTAAATTTATTTTAACTATTTAATATATTTGGCACATATTTGGATCCACAGCATAAGATACTCATTCAAGTAGTTCTGACGAATTAAGCTTGCTTTACTATATTGCATTATAGTATGTCCATTTCTTGGCTCACCATTTAGTTACATCGATCCACATATTTAAAATGGAACTTTTGTTCAGACTGCCAGTATCATGTGATTGGCATTGTGTTGGGTAGTTTTCCTGTGCATTATCAAATGAACTTAGTGTGTGTGTGTTAGTTTTAATTACTTTTGCTTCACAGTATGTTCAAATCCATGGTAGACCTAGATTCTACTCTTCAGTTTCTTTTTTCAAACATTCATTGATATTTTCTTTTGTGCATGAGCATATGTGAGAAATTTTCATCCATTTTTTCCAGATTATATTATTTAATTAAGTGTACTGTTTGCCCTCCATATTCAGCCATACTCAGAACATTTCCATTAGGTGTCTGATTAAAATTGGGTTGAATCATATATAGAGAGTTAAAATGCCATATATGTAGAGATTCATAATAATGTGCTATTTTTAACATGAGAGAACAAAATGTACATAGGTATGTGTGTGTGTGTGTGTATATATACATGTATACATACATATATATATGCATCTTTTCAACATTTTGTTTTCCCATGTTAAAAAAATAGCATATTATTATGAATCTTTACATATAAGACATTTTAACTTTTATATTCAATAGATATTTATATTCAGCAATTCTCCTGGTTCTCTGTCTTTCCTCATTTCCACTTCACTTGCTTGGAAATACTTCCCTTCTTCATGTCCAGCAATTAAATTGTGTTAATTCCTCACAAGGTTCTCTGAATCACTTCCTTTACATGCCAGAAATACTGATTAAATAGAAGCCAAGTATTTAAAATCCTATCTTAAATAAAATATCTTCATTTCCTTGACCAAAATGACATTAAAACTGCATGTAAACAATATCACCACCACAAAATAATATCCCAAGGAACCATTCTATTTCCATAGAAGATTTACATGACAAAGCCCTGAGTTTCTTTAAAACACAGCTGACACTCTGGGAGGCCAAGGCAGGCGGATAGTGAAGTCAAGAGATGGAGACCATCCTGGCCAACATGGTGAAACCCCATCTCTACTAAAAATACAAAAGTTAGCTAGGCATGGTAGCAGGCGCCTGTAGTCCCAGCTGCTGGGTAGGCTGAGGCAGGATAATCACTTGAACCCGGGAAGCGACAGAGAGAGACTCTGTCTCAAAACACACACACACACAGACACAGACACAGACACAGACACACACACACACACACACCCCTGAATGGCTTTGGTTAGCTAGAGCCCGCCTCCTTCTCCTCCACCCACCACCATTGTCTCTTATTTCTGCTATCTGTGAAACAGGTTTGAATTCAAAGATAGAGAAAAAAATGCAGAAATACAAATCACTTAAAATTATAAATAAAATATGTTAAACTTAAGTTTGACTGAAAATAGTCTAAATTTTGTTGTGCATGTTAACTAAATCCACGTGTTATCTTCATTGATTTCACAAAACTTGGTACTCTCAAGGAATCTTATGGTTTACATAACTGATAATAGTAGATGAAGAATTCTAAAGACTGTACTGAAAGGGAAGAGAAGGACAAAGAGAAAAAATGACAGGGAAAAAAGAAAGACCTGAATGTCTGTGTGTAGATAGGCAAATAAGGCCTGAAACTGTTTTCCATCCATACTTTGAAAGTCACCACTATGTGTCAAGTTTGTCAAGCTGAGTGAAAGAAGGAGTGATGTGCTTCTTCACTTTCCTGAAGAACCACGTAGAAAATGTGGCAAATATTTAATTTAAGCCTTGTTTCCTGAAAGACTGCAAGATGCCCACAAATTTTCTTTCCCAGAGTTCAAAATAGCAAGCTGAGTGGGTGTAAGCACTTTAAGTGAAAAAAAAAAAAGTAACTAAGGAAAAGGAAATCATACTTTCTGCTTCTTAGTATAAGATTTTTTTTAAAGGCCATTTAAAGAGATATTAGTGATATGGATCTGGTGGTTGTCTTGAATCAGAATACAAATACAGTCCTGGTGACCTGCTACAGAACCCCCTGGCCACATTTAAACATGATTCATTCTGTATAAAGATTAAACTGACAACATCATAGTTACAGTAAGAGCGAGGTGTTGTCAGCTACAACCAGATACCTAAATCACAATAGGAAAACACTTGCACGGAGAGAAAGCTGAATGTTTCTAGGGCCTCTGCCCTTTCCAAAGAGAAAGACTTTCCTGAGCAGTGTTTTATAATATTTTAACATGTAGATGAGTCACCAGGAGAGCTTGTTACAAATATAGGTTCTGATTCTGAAGGTCTACATGGAACCCCAAAGTTCCCAGGTGATGAGTTCGCTGGTCTACACTGTGAGAAGCAAGATTGTAGTCTGTAACAATAGTTTCCTACTAGCCAAACACCAGAAATCACAATCAACCAATTAAGAACGCTTGCTGGGTACCTGTGCCAACTGTTACAGGAGACAATAAAGTATAAAACATGTGACCTGAGCTAACACGGAAAAGTATGTTTTTTAAAAAATCAAAGCTAAATGCTAAAATCCGTGATAAAGACTCTAAGCATAATAGGAGTGGAGAGCAGAAAGCCTTCCTTAGGCGCTAGAGTGGTTGTAAATGGCTTCATAGAGCAAACGGGAAGTGTGCAGCCCCAGGTTGGGATAAGGGGTGGATGTGGTGAAAGAAATTCGGCCACCACTAAGGGCAATTCTAGAAGAGAGAGCCTAGAGTTCCCACAAGAGAAAGCTATGGTGCACCTGCTTTGTGGTTATAGATATTATCATTGGAAGCTTTTAATCAGAATTCACTTTTAACCAGGTGAAAGGAAACTGGCCTTGTTTAAAATTTGTCGGTTTGGAAATTATAATTCTATTCCAGGACAGGAAAGAATGGGTAGTTTTGCCTTCATCTTATGCAAATTTTCTCCACTGGCAGCCGCAATAGTGTTATGAATGACATTTTAGGTTTGGGCCTGGGAGCACAAAATTATCATTTTTGTACATATATTTATGCATATGTATGCCTTTGGTTAACATATGTTTTTAATGATTAAGACTTTTAAAAGCATTAGAAACATAACTTTATACTACAATAGATTTAATAATCTTCTGTTACTTCGAGTACTTGAATTTTACTTTTATTATAAAAATAAACCCTTTTTTTCTCCCGTAACATACTTTGGGATGGCACATACCCACACAACACCCTCAACTCCAGCAATATTCTTCCATTCTTCCCTTTCCTCCCACACTGGCTGACAATGGGAAGAAAACATATCCAGAAACAGAATGAAATTATTAATGAATTATACTTTAGGTTTTTTTTTAATCTTAAAGAGTTTTTCCTGACAACTCACAATATGTTGAGTATTGCACAATGGATTCGACAGAAAAGCAACCAAGGTTTCCGAAGGTCAATACAAACATAAACTTTCAATCTCTAAACTTTATTTTTTAACTGTAGAAAATTACAGAGGGATGAGGGTACCTGCAAGCTGCAAAAGGGAAGTACTTGAAAGAGAAACCTAATATTTTTGCATTCCTAAGTCAGGTCAGCAATCTTACTGAGATCTAATTCTACCTTTTCGTCTTGGGACTATCAAATTCGTCATTTTATTGTAAGCATTAAGAAATGGTATTTGGAAGACTTACAAATCTTATGTTTCATATTAATGTTAAATGCCGTGACTATGGTTTAGCCACAGTTACTGTCCGAGATATGTTCCTGTCTTACCAAACTTGACTATGCTTCCTGTTCTTAGCAAGGAAGTCAGAATTTAGGCAGTGCATTACGGCAAAACTGCTATCTAACGCATCAAGGCTTGACTGTTACAAGATACCTGTTCACTGCGACTGGGCTGAACAAGGTCCTAGTATTCAGGATGTATGAACAGAGTCACCTTCCCTCCCACCAATCCAATGCACACACACATAAAACCCTCACCAGTGACAAGAAAAAAAATATGAATATGAGAATGCAAAGTTACTGTTACCTATGAATGGTTGCAAAAACAATAAACAGAAGGCAGACAGGCACACCCTGTTGAGACCATGAAGTGTGTCTTCTTCAAATCTCTTCCCCTTTCTATCCTGACCCTGTTCAGGTGTCCTTGCCTAACCAGGTCCTGGGGTCTTTGCAAGCTGCACTCTGCATCTACTGCAGCAAAGAGCTGATAAGATTTTTCACACTAGGTTGTCAAAAATGTAACATGTTCTCATTATGAAAATTACATTATGAAAACAACAAAAACAAAAATCTTGGGACATCATGAAACTTAATATAAACAAATAAGTGCTGGTGAAGAGCTGTATGTGGGGGAGGGGTTTTGCAAGAATAGAAGTAAGATGTCCTCCTCTATGGGAAATATTATCAATCCTATTAAGTTACAGTGCAAGGTGTGCCATAGACACTAGAAGCACATATGGTCGACTTTCAGTTCTCCGAGGTGATTTTTATTTAATTGAAGTTGCTCTTCTGAAACAATTAATCAATGATAAGTTCTCTCTCCCTCCCACTCTCTCTTTCTCTCTTCAAAGTGTGTGTCTATATATACATGTCTTTTGACTAATTATAAGGCATAGTCCCATTTTTTCCTCCTTATTGTCTATCACTATGATCATCTGTGTTTGTGTCACCTGTTTTTAGAATTACCCATGGCTATTACCAGAAGTTACAGAGTTAAATTTGCAACAGCACAGACTTCTAAGTACAAGCCTGGGACCATGTTGGAAACAAACATTCAGTTAAGGAAGATTTCTCAAGCCAGAATTGATGTCCTCACTAACCGGGCTGCCAGGCTTAGATCAAATGAAGGTCGACGCAATGTCCCCAGAGGAAGCTGTTCAACTCGCCTGGTCGGTTCCCCGGAGCCCTGCCAAGGAGGCTCTTCAGATTGACAGCACCCTGGCAGAGCTGCTGTCTTCCCCAGGCAGAGAAGCCCTCCCCCGGACAACAGGCTGGGTGTAAACCCATCTTCCACAGACACCAAAAGAGAGTACAGCAAAGCTAAGCTGCTGGGTACACCCACTTGTGGCTGAGACAAAGGCAGGTTCCCCCTGCCGTGGGACAATCACTAGGACTGTCAGGCTGTCGAAATGTATATTGCAGACAGGACATCCCTCCTGGCATCCAGTGTGAGTGAAGCCCAGGCCACAGCAACAACAGCCTGTCCTGAGGACAGCCTGCACCACACATCAAAGCCAGAGGCCCTGGGAGGCTGGCCAGCCGCCAAAGACGCCTGAGAGCAGCAGGGGAGTGTGTTGCCTTAGGACAATAGCAAACTGGGACGTGGTAGAGTCTGTAAATTCCAAGCACTGGGGAGGTCTTCTCAGAGATTTTACCCTCTCCTGTCAGGGCTGTGATTTAATTTCCTTTGAAGAAAAAAAAAGAAAAAGAAAAGAAAAGAAAAAAGAAAAGAATATACATTCCCAAACCTTCTGTCTGCAAAGGCAGACACCACAATGCAAGTTTAATGCACTCTGGTCCTTCCCAGCCGGCAGCCACTGTCTAACACAATACAGCTAAGTGAGATGTGACATTCTCCCAGTCCCCTTAATAGGGCATTAAGTCTAAGGAGTAATTAAGATCATTTAAATGCAAACATCATTGTTTCACTGCTACTATCCTCCCAGATATTTCCCATCAATTCTGTTTAATTAGAGTAGCACCACACGTTAATTATAACCTGACAGTTTTATTGATTTCATGGGGCACATCATGCAGTCCCATTTTAGGTAGCAAGGACTTAAGGTGAGGCATGAACTTCTCAGTCACAAAGATGACTCAGCTCTTGGACTGATGAGGTTCTGGTTTTTCTACTAGGAGAGGTTTACCCACGTGCTCAACAGAAATACTTCAGAAATCATCTTATGTCCTCACTTTATTTCACAGCATTTTGCAAAACAGCACATCAAAAACAAACTAAGACAAAAAAAATAAATCTGTTAGAGTGTAAAAGATATATCCATCTCCCTCTGTTCTCTGGTCTTAATCTGAAATTCGTAAGGACCAGGATGAGGTACTGTGAAGCCTATGCAGGTAAAGCTGGCATCAAACAGAAATATGATGCACTTCTGCCACTGAAGCAACTGGCCCAGCTTCGAGAAGCCACGCTGCATACATGCTTATTAGAACAGAGAGAGCTGGTCAGTTTTCCTTTCAGAGGAAATGAATATGAGTTGAGGTCACTCAACTCTAATCCACCCTGTACCTCAGGGTTATACTCCCAGCAGCACATGCTCCATTAAGCCAGCAGTTTGTCATAGCCCAGCGTGTCATCCATAATGGCATGTTGGGGGTGGAATCACTTCCAACTCCTCGCTAATCCGGTGTGGGGAACGCCAAGGTAGAGAGTTTTACTTGATTGCATAAAACGTAGAGCTATTTTCAGCTTCCAAATCATGATTCTGGCTCTCTCACCAGTCCTAAAGCCATATTACAACCCTTTAAAAATATCTTTTCTATTTGTTTTTCCCTATGTTAACATAAGCAAACACTTAAAATACTCCCACTAAGTCTCCGAAACATAAAGCCATGAAATGTTAGAAAAAAAAAAAAAGACTAAAAAGAGTTTAAGTGTTTTACAACATGTTTGTGATTTTTTTTTTTTTTTTTTTGAGACAGAGTCTCGCTGTTTCACCAGGCTGGAGTGCAGTAGCACGATCTTGGCTCACTGCAACCTCCACCTCCCAGGTTCAAGCAATTCTCCTGCCTCAGCCTCCGGAGTAGCTGGGACTACAGGCGCAGGCCACCACACCCAGCTAATTTTTGTATTTTTTAGTAGAGACGGGGTTTCACCATCGTCTTGATCTCTTGACCTCATGGTCCACCTGCCTCGGCCCCCCAAAGTGCTGGGATTACAGGCATGAGCCACTGCACCCGGCCCCATATTTGCAATTTAAAATGGTTTCTGCTGCTACAGTAGTGGGCTTCCAGTTATCTCCAAACTCCCTATAAGAAACCTGGGCAATCAACACTTAGCAGGACTTCGGTGCCTGATGACAAAATCAGTTTTGTTATAGTCATACTTCGAAAAATGACTTGGAAGAGTAACATTAAATAATGAAAATTAAACAACGGCTAACTGATATAGGAAGAACTTCAGCTATTTCTATAATAATTCCACTGGGAATTGTGTTGAACATTATCAAAACAGGATGTTTTGTTTGTTATTCTTCATAAAAGACTACTGAATCAGTGTAAGACTCTGAAATATATCGAGACTAAAAATCTATGTGAAGTCTAGTAATATTTTTAAAAAGCCAAATGGAATTTTTATTCATGTATTTAACATTTTTGCTCAATGTAAGATGACCTCAGGAAACATGTTTCTTATTTTTATGAAAGCCAAAAGGAAACACAGTTACATAACTCTGCAATGGTTCGGCATCACAGTGCAGAGAACTTAAGCCTAAATATAGGACGGTCACAAATGAGTCTTCACTGCTAAGACTTCTTATATTTAACAGTAACAAAGGATTATCCCATGGAAATCAGATACCTGTTCCATTTAGAAGCTAATCCTAACATAAGGATTTCAATAACAAACTTTTTCTAATGTTAACGTCAATGAACTGTGATGAAGCTACTGCAACAAGGATGAACTTAATAGTAGTGGATTTAGAGATAATTTTAAGTGGGTATAATTAGCACACAAATACAGTCTTGTCTTTGGATGTGGGGTGGGGGAAGGTTTCACTTCTGTAAATGAAATCACAATTTTTTACTGCTTAAATAAATGAAAGCATACATATCATCTTTTCCTGACCCACATAGCTGTATTTGGAAGTGGAGAAGAAATAGCGAAGAAGTATGTCTAGGAAACAATTGCACCTGAGTGTTTTCCTAAAGGCTGGGAATGGTAGCTCATGTCTTTAATCTCGGCACTTTGGAAAGCCAAGGTAGGAAGACTGCCTGAGCCCAGGAGTTCAAGACCAGCCTGAGCAACACAGTGAGACTCTGTCTCTAAAAAATAAAAATAAAAAAATAAATTTAGCTGGGCATGGTGCACCTGTAGTCCCAGCTACTCAAGAGGCTGAGGCGGGAGGATTGCTTGTGCCCAGAAAGTTAAAATTGCAGTGAGCTGTGATTGTGCCACTACACTCCAGCCTGGGCAACAGAGCCAGACTCTGTCTCAAAAAAAAAAGGAAACCTGAAACAAATAGTTGGGCTCTGCTCTGATGCTTTTGAAATAGCTGGAAAAGTCACCCAAATAACTGCTGCTGCCATTCCATGAACTGATCGCTATTTAAATCAAGTGAAAGCATCAGTTCAACCCCAAGTCTATGAAAGGAACTAGAGGCTCCTCTTCACTTCTGAGGTCCCAGAGGCTACATCTAATCACTGAGATTGATACTTTTATTTCTAAAAAACTCGAAAAAGTATCTCTTTAATATCTAACCACTTACACACTTTGGTGAAACATATTTTTTTCCTATTTCAGTATCTTTAATTTGCTATTCATGCCATCTGTTAAGCTTTTGAACAATCATTTACCATGCACCTATCACACACCAGGCACTGGGCTGTATGCAAAGGTACACAAATGTGTTTTTTGATCTTAAAGAATACCAGACTTGAAGGAATTATGAAAAGTGCTGTGGTGCAAATTACCGTAGGGTCCACAGAAGAGAGAGTAGTAGTTATTAAGGAAGATCTGAGAGTAGACGCACTCGAAATGGATCTTGAGTAACTAGCAGACATTTGTGAAGTAGACAAGAGGAAAACCAAGTTGAGAGGAAATGTATTCAGTTTTAAAGCAAACTAAGTTTGAAGTGCCTTAGAAACAACTGGGTAGAAATATCCAAGTCGACATTTGGAAATATAGATGTAGAATCCATTAGAATATGTGAACTGAAAAACTAGTATGGAAGACTCTTAGCATCATTAGCAGCTAGAGTTATTCTTTTTTTTTTTTGAAACAGGGTCTTACTGTATCACCCAGGATGTACTGCAGTGGCATGATCAAGGCTCATCGCAGCCTTGACCTCCCAGGCTTAAGCCATTCTCCCACCTCAGCCACCTGAGTAACTGGGACCACAGGTTTGTGCTGCCATGCCCGGCTAATGTTTTTGTATTTTGTTTGTAGAGACAAGGTTTCACTTTGTTGCCCTGGCTGGGCTCCAACTCCTAGGCTCAGTCATCTGCCTGCCTTGGCCTCCCAAAGTGCTGGGATCACAGGTATGAGCCACCACGCTTGCCTAGAGTGAGTCTTAGAATAATGGGCCTCCGTAAAAACGTCTGAAAAGCTACAGCGAGTGGCTTAAGGGTTGAACTTTGGGAAAACCCCCAAAGAATGAGAAATGTGTGAGGGTGCTGAGAACAGAGTCAGGCCTACTAGGCCACAGCATCACAGAACCAAGTGGAGAAAAAGCAAATGATAAACAGTCAGACACAAATCAGGTCAAATAAGTCAAAGATGTCTGTGAATTTCAAAATTAAGAGGTTACAGATGTTCCTTGTTAAAGCAGGTGGTCAGAACTGTGGAGCAGTCGAGACAGTAAAATAGTAGCTAGAAGAGCCATCAGGATTGTTGGTTTTACTGTTTGTTTGCTTGATTGTTTTCAAGATGGAAGGGATTTGGGCTAATTTAAATGTTTCTAGTTGAGAGACCCTTAATAGCTATGGCCCTGAAAAAAACACAATGTCCTAACAATATTTTACTGGATTAAATGTTGGCCACAGTGGAGAGATAATTATGACTTGATTGTGTTAGGATAAAACTTCAAATTCTTAGCAATTGACTAACCACTAATAATGATTTAATGATTTGGGGAGTCTGTAATGGAAGAAATATGCTGTTCTTCTGTCAAATGAATCAAGAAGGAATCACATAACACTGTGGGGAAATCTTGAAAATGAAACTACTAAAAGGTAAACTTTGATCGTATGACTTTCAAGCTGAACAAAGCTTTATGGATCATCCACTTAAATCGCTTATTGTGAAACGGATTTAAAATCAATGCAATAATAACAACTTCCACTGAAAAATATCAAAACTGAGTTTAAATTGTACAAGAAAAAGAAAATGAATAGACAAAGAGACTGCCCAAACTAGTCTGTTTGAGAAACTTTTAAACATTTTATTCAGACATCTAGATGGGAGGGAATTCATAAGCCTGGCAATTACAAGTTACCAGTAAGGCTATCAAGACACTTTCTGAAGAAGCACCTAGAAAGAATTCACTAGCTGCTCATGCTCTTAGCACATAATGACTAACTCATCCTGCTCCATCTGGGCTCATGCCTCGCTGTGGTTCTCACCCTGAATACTGTCGCAGGACAAGAAAACAGTCACTTTGAAAACAGTAAGCAAGAAACCCAACTGAAATATTTTAGTATTACAGTATGGTGGTTTGTGTTGTGTGACCATAAAAGAAAACCCAGTTTTATTCATGTGATGAAAAATTCAGGTAAAAAGTATTTCTTTAGAACTTAGAAAATGACTTATATAAGGTTAGTTTCTGGGAAATATACAAATAATAGAAGCACTTTCATATTCTTTCATGACTTGAATTTAGAGTTTTCCAACTCCCTTAAGTGGTGAGAAGGAAAAGCAACAAGAGGAAGTAACTCTAGCAGGCCTGGAATCAGTAAGTCCTGGTAATAGGATTTGGCTCCTAGACAACAGTGGGGTCCACCTGCCCTCCCTGTGGTAAGACTCAGGGTTGAGGCTCTTTTGTAGATAGACACACACGTACACCCCAAGCATGATTTAATTTCTCTATAAGATGTAGCAGATAGTTTTGGCAAACCAGACTCTGTTGAAGCTGTTGTGATTTTCACAAAGAGGAATATGAAAAGTTTGGGCTGACTACTGAAAACCTTAGGAAATGAAAAGTTTAGAAATAGTAATGGAGTTTGAAACAATCATCACAGAGAAAAATAAAAATTACCCACATTTACTGAGTATTTTCCTATTTACTCTTTTACGACGCAGGCATAATTATTTCCCCAGCTTACAGAGAACTTAAGGCCCCAAAAGGTTCAGGAACTTGTCTACAGCCTCACCGTAAGTGCCGGAGAGAGGGTTTAAATCCTTTGAGCCTGACTCTAAACCATCTCTCTTGAAAATAGACACTGGCAATTTAAAAAGATTCATGGGTTGAAGAAATCTAAATATCCTGCCATGACTGGCATCCAATTTTCAGTTCTAGGCATAATGATTCTGACCTGGCAAAAGGATCATCAATGCCAAACCAAAAGAATGTGTAATGTATCAAACCATTCCTGATTACTCCCTGTTTGAGCTGATAGAACTCCATGGTGGAAGAGTTTCAGTGGAGATTACTCACATCTTTATACAACAATGATACTGCTGCTTTCACACTTAGAACGAAGGTCATTGCTCTAAATTTGGCAACAAAATCAAAGTCTTTCTTACCCAGCTCAAGAATATTATTTTACCCAGATCATTGTCCTAATTTACTTTGGCACTAAAACGTGTTCATTACTATAAAGTAAAGCTAAAATTGATGGGTTTGGGGGACTTTATATACCATGTTCCACTAGGTTAATTTTGGAGGGCATGCCATGCTTTCTATCTTTAGAAAGTATAATCTATTTCCTCCTTCTTAAATAAAAGCCACAAGTTTCCCCCAAAAAACTAAAACTTCAGTACATTATGTTATTTTAAATTTTGTTTTCACTTTATTATTGGGAAATTATTAATCTTTCTATCAAGAAGTATCATTTTGCTTTTCTTATAAAATGCTCACGATAAACTCTTTTTTCTCTCATTTATTCAATTATTCATTCAACAAACAATTTTGCATTCCCATAAGCCATGATTCTTGTCTTCATGGAGCTCAGGGGCTAATGAAGGTCAGACATTGAAAACAGATTGTTACTGTGTAGACCCCATAACAAAAGGCATACTGTGTAATTAGTTATCTAACAATATTTGAGAAAGGCAGCACTCTTCTAAATTCTTTAAAACTTGGGAGCTAAGTATCCCTCCTATCATAATCTGAAGCCTAGAATAATTCTTAAATCCACCACAGATACACTTTATTTCAACAACTCCCAGATGTCTCACGACATCTGAACCCAGTTTCAAAAATCACCAGCATAGATGTTCTAGAGACTTCTCCAAAGAAGTCACTGGTGCAACACTGTCACATTCTAGCCTGGGTAGACTTCTCTCTCAATCTAATGCATCAATTTGTGCAGTTTGACAAATTTAGAGTAAGAGGGGAAAAATACATAAGATACTCAGAATTGGAATACTCTCTAAGTCTTAGAGTCTTCTCTGTTGTATGTTTCCTAGTCTAAAATGATAAACATTCCTATCTTTGACAGATTTGATCTAAATATTTGTCATGCGATGCAGAAAGAAGAGTGAGCTATTTTGCGCTTATATTTTAATTACTCTAAACTCCTCTTAGTTTAATTGCATACTTGTACAACATATACTTCTTTTCTTACTTTTTCTAGAACCTGCTAAGATTCCAGTTATTTTCTTACTGATTTCCTTCAGTTGGTAGCTAGATCCATAGATTAAGGTATTTTTCTTTTCCTCTCTTGGCAGACTAAGTTCATTTGGCACAGATTTGTACACAAGATCATGTCCAAAAGGAATCCAAGGAAATTATCAGATATCTATTTCTTTCCACATCAGAGAAGCAAACCCTAGCTAATCCAGCTTGTCTGCCCTCTGAGCCTGGGGCTTAGTATGAGAAGTGACACTCCCAGAAGAGGGGGAACGCTAAGCTGGCGACCCAGAGGGTCTCCCTGTGGTTTTGATAAGAACTCACTTGTAACAGGTGCCAGCACCTGTTCTTCCGGCTCCCAAAATAGTTCCTACTTAAAATGAATCATATCCTAACAGTTTGCTTTTAAGCTTACTGTTTGAAATTTGGAATGTGTTTCCCTATAGAACCAGTGTCATGAATACTGGTTGGCATGACATGCTGCCCTTCAAAAGCCTATATAACCGGATTTAGAATTTGCCTAAGGCAGTGTAGTAAGAGCACCATAGAACCTACCTCCCTTAGATGGCATAGCTTCTTGTCAGATAGTCACACTGACAAATGGAGTCAATAGGATATGAAACTGCCTTTTCCCACATGGACCATGCAAGTCTAGGTGGAACTCTAAGAGGTAAATAATAAAGTAAGAATAGCAAGACACAGATGGGCCAGGGGCATCAGCAGGAAGAATCTCAGTGGCTCTTGTCTTTTGTCAGAGGCAGCAGTGGTGGTTCAGGCATTGGTAGCAACAGAGATGGCAGAAGAGTGGAAGAGAAAAGAGGGCAGGGAAAATAAGTGAATCAGACCCTAGGGCAGCCTTTGAAAATGGAGTGTCCTACAATTGAGGTTAAGAGAATTGAGGAAGAGAAGGGAATTTCTACCACAAGCCAATCAGGGAATTCCCTGGTTGGGATTGCCATTCATTCTGTCACTGACTAGGAATATTCATTGCTTAGTCATGTAACCTTCTCAGTCTTTGTTTCTTACTCTGACTTCTTAAATTCAAGCTCTGTGTTGTTCATAAAAACCCGGTTGGGGCTGGTGGCTGTGCAATCCCCCTCAGATTTATTGTTATCCTGCAGTGGTTCTCAGTTAGGATGATTCTGCCCCCTTAAGGGACTCTAAGCAATGTCTCACATTCTTTCTGGTTGCCAAGCCTGAGAGTGGGAAGGGGTGTGCTATTGTACCCTGGTGGGTAGAGGTCAGGGATACTAGTAAATATTCCACAATGCACAGGACAGTCCCCCACAACAAAGATTTATCTGGCCCCAAATGTCAAGCCATGCTGAAGTTAAGAAAACGGATAACATTGTAACTCTGCAGCAGTAACTTTTTGGTATGTTAACTACGCTTCTGGAGTTTAAGCAAAAATTCTGTAGACTAACTGCATCACTCAAACTCCATCGTGAAGATCCTGCTCAACCAAGAGAAATTCTACAAAAAAAAAGCATATTATTCTTCAGAATTACAAAGTGTGACATTTGTTTTTTTGTTGAAGATGTTCAATAAAGACAGCCCATCTTTAAGAGTCTGGCAGAAAGGGCACAGGAAGAACTTGGTATCACCTGGCTGTAACTGAAGTTTTTCAGGGAGGACAGTGCACAACCTTCTCTGTGAGTGTGAACCCTGCCACCAATGCCACATCCTGCTTCTTAAGCTTTTCCATAAACAGCAGCTGTATTCCTCCCCAAGCATCAAATGACAATCTAGGAACATGCACACGTTCCTGAAATGCTCACAGCCACCTAGTATCAAAGCAATAATCTCCCCAAGGGAAAAGCCCTACTTGGCCTGATGTGGGAGAAAGAATGAAAGCAGGGCTATTCATCAGGGCACAGCTTCCAGGTCCACGCCACCACAAAGCACTCCATGACCCGGGCAAGGAATGTTAAGTAACTTCTTTCTGGCCCTCTGTTTCCTCAACTAAAAGCAAAAAAGGTTTGGCTTAGTCATCTCCAACTTCACTTTCAATTCTCACTGCCATGATGGTTTTCTTCCCAAAAGGTGAAGAGAAGAGAATTGGCTCCAAAGAAAGTAAGAGTGAGCTTGTGAAACCCTCTTTATTAAAAGTCCCAGTCTCACGAAGTGTCTGTGGGCTGCAAGAGATGAACCACCCACGTGGTAAGTTCACCCACAAGAGCAAGGTTTCTGAGCAAAGGCGAAAGCTGACCCCAAGCTTGATAGGCGAAGTCTCTATTGAGCTCCAGGCCACATGAGAAATGCTGACTGTAAGAATGAAGGACCAATCTTTGTGTGTGCACAGCAGGGAGAGAACTAATCATTCCACACTGGACTCTTCCACCACAACCTTCTGTACAGATAACTGTCGTCCCCAGAGCACCATCTTCTCATTAGGAAGGACAGAAGAAGAAGAGTACAGTGCATCTTAAACTGTCTTTGTATTAGAATACAAATCACAAACAAAACCAAAATGGGCACAAACAGTATGAATCTGAAGAGCCTTTAGTTGTAATGGGCAAATGCTTTATGTATTTATAACCATGTGGTAGAAACCCAAATTCGTTCTGGGAAACATTTCAGCTATCCTGGTTTTGTTCACGGATCTACAGTAAGACAGGAATCTGTTTCCCTGAGACTCCCCACTGGTTTTTTATGCTGTGCTTCTGTTCCTATGTTTAAGTGAGCCATTTAAAAGGAAGAGTGTCAAAGGTAGACTCAGGTATGAAAGTATAAAATACAAGATACTTTACCAGTATGAAAACATAAAATTATATTTCTATCCTCAGACTTCTAAAATCTGAGTATGCAAAATTATTTTAAAAATACACTATGGGGGGGCATATATAAGAAGTGAAAGTAATAAAATCCATTTTTTATTACAGCCATTTCAACATTATCGCAACCTCACAGGGCTACATTTTCCCAACTGAAACACCAGGATTTTAATGTGTCTGGAGTTTGAGACCTTCTGATAAATTATGTTTGTTTGCTAGTTTTGTTGTTTTTTTTTGGGGGGGGTGGTTGTTTTCAGTAAGCACTGCCACTTTATGAAATATCTATCATCAGTATTTGACAGCACTTGAAAACCATTATCTCATTACTTTTTACCACATCCTGGTAAGGGGAAATGGCAGGTAACTTCATCGCTTTTCACTAAAAAACAGACAGCAAGGGGTTAAAAAAAAAAAAAGGATAACTTCAGGTCTCCCAGTTCCACCTACTACACCACTTTAATATTTAGGATTCTCCCCAGGCCATTCTCAGAGAAAAAAAGTGAAAAGAATCCTCTTTGACTTGCTTGGGTCACTGCCACCAAGATACTGAAGACTCGATGTACAGTACATTGGTAGTGAAACTGAAAGGCATATGCAAGAAGTCGACTCCCCTCTCACTGCAAATAATCCTAATATGACTGATGTGCTACAGAAATCAATAGCAGTAATGACTACCTTTTCTGGAACTGCCTCAGCAGTCAGCTGGAGAGGGGGCCCTGCTAAGCCCAGGCACATTGCCTGGATCAAGCACTGAAAACAAGCTTCACAATAGAGAAGCGTGAGTAATTTACTTATTAAAGAGATAACTGTAAAGTCTGATACAAACAGACAAGCGTAAAGCCTTCAATGCACAAACCAAATGCTTGGCTCAGAGACCATAAAATGCAATAAGCAATGAAATCTAGGTTATATTACTCAACTTTCAAAAGTCTAATGCCCCTTTTTATCCTTAGAAAGATGACACAAAGCAATGACCTGTGAGAGGGAGTTCTGGTTAGCAGGGGCTCCCCAAAGACACTGAGCCCACAGCAGGAAGTGGAGGGGAAACCTCAGTGACTCGTCTGAGACTAACCTGGTCCTCCATGTAAGGCTGCAATGCAGATAAAGGAGACGACTGTACTTCAGGTTGGTTCTAAAGCATTCTACATTACTCAAAAAGGACAAAAATCTAGTCAGGCATTGCCCGAATGATCCCTTCTGTGATCTTTTTTCTCATGTTCAGAAATGCAGTGGTAATAGTGCATTTGTGAGACTCTGAGGCCAAGAAACAACATCTCTGTAACCCTAATTTTACTTTTAAAATCATGACTTCACTGTCACCAACTAGCAAATACCCAAAATAAAAAGGTAAAAATGTCTAAAACACTGTTAGAAAGCAAAGCTTGAGTTCATGAACAAATCAGGAAAAAAAAAAAGTCACTTGTCATCAGATATTGTCTGTCAATTTAAAATAAAACCCAAATAAAAACAGAATTCAAACAGTTCTTCTACAATAAGCCATTGTATAGCCCCTAGATCTGTCATTCACAACTCCCGGAAATAACTGCACATTCGCCAAATGCTCTTATTTTGTATGTTCTCACAGGCTTTCATGACTTGTGCAAATTGTTTTCCAAGCACTATCCAGCCATAATGACCAGGTTAGAACTGATAATTATGCCTGCCTGTCTATAGGTTTGTCAGCTAAAGAAATCCACAGATGGCTGCATGATGAGCAGAATTCTACTTCGGGTGCAGCTGCGCTGACCACACTGCATTAGAAAAACAACCTTCTTTGCAATAACCAGTTCTGGGCATCACTGGTTAAAAAAGACTAGTTTCCTGTTTTTCTCAAAAACTTCAGAGTGTGGGTATTGCTATTTTTTACCCCACCCACACCTTTTTCTTTTTAATTGTTGAAGATTAGGTGCTGTAAACACCTAATTATGAGCATTTTTTATATTAATTTTAATATTAGGTCAGATTTGTTCTTTCCACGCGGGGCCTTCCCTTTGTGGAGATCTGTGTGGCTTCTCCTGCAGAAAGGGGGAAGCCATGGGGCTGTGGGCTGCTGTCCAGGAGGGGCTGAGGTCCGGTCTTGGGTCTGGGGACTTCTCTGTGGCCCGGTGTTGCTCCAGGTAGCTGTCCCTCACCACTGGCCTCCTGATGGCCTGGCTATGCATGGTCCCCTGCAGGGATGCTGCAGCTGACCGAGAGCAACAGGTGGTCGGGGGAAGAGGGGCTGTTCCCCCTAAAAGAGTATCTCAGCCCAGGCTTGGGAAACACTCCTTACTGATGAAGTCGGGGGTGGGGGGGTGCTAACAGCGACATAAAGCAACAAGATCCCAGACATATCATCCATATCGTCGTATTTCTGTTTATACTATACCATTTCCCTTCCTCACTTTGAAATGTTATTTCCTTTCTTTCAGGAGGAGTTTGAAGTATATGAAGGCAGTGCACATTATAGCAGGGCTGCTCCTGGTGCCTGACCCCCTCACTTCACTCCCATCCCTGTGCAAAGGTTAACTCCTTGCAACTCCCGCTTCTCCCCTACCTAATTAACACACAGGCATGAGTGCTGGGCAGGATGATACAGATCTATCTCCCACACTGAAGAGAAGCTCTCAGAGCAGGCAGTACTGCCCTGCTCATGCTATAACCCCAGCACCTCAAACAGTGCCTGGAAAATAGCAAGTACTTGATTAACATTTCTTGAGACTGAATGCCCCCTCCCTTATCTGCTTCATCTTTTATCACATATCCTCTCACCTGCTCTTTTTTATTTTTAAAATTTTTTTTTTTTGAGATGGAGTTTTGCTCTTGGTGCAATGGTGCAACCTCGGCTCACTGCAACCTCCACCTCCTGAGTTCAGGTGATTCTCCTGTGTCAGCCTTCCGAGTAGCTGGGATAACAGGTGCCCGCCACCATGCCCGGCTGATTTTTTGTATTTTTAGTAGAGACGGGGTTTCACCATGTTGGCCAGGCTGGTCTCAAACTCCTGACCTCCAGTGATCTACCCACCTTGGCCTCCCAAAGTGTTGGGATTACAGGTGTGAGCCAGTGCGCCCAGCCCTCTCACCTGCTCTCTTGGGTACACATCTCTGGAAACCCTCATCTACTATACTGCAGTTTCTTTACATCTGCCTTTTTTAGAAACCATAAACTCATGGAGGTCAAGGACTGGGCTCAGCACACCTGGCACGTAACAAGTGCTCAATACACATCTGCTGAATGTCATTAAATGAATCATTTGTGATTACCCACTTTGAAGGCAGGAAGTATGTAGATATTGTAGAAACACATTTCTGTCTCTAATTTTTTTAACCAATACTGTAACTTTTGATCCCTACAAGAAAAGTCTGCAGCGTTTCCTCAGCCAACAGTATATGCTTAAAGGCAAAGCAATAAGACTTAATTAGGGAGGATCACTTGAGCCCGGGAGTTCAAGACCAGCCTGGACAACAAAATAGACTCTGTCTCTACAAAAAATTAAAAAATTTGTGATGGCACATGCCTGTAGTCTCAGCTACTAGGGAGGCTGAGAGCCCAGGAGGGCTGCAGTGAGCTATAATCCTGCCATTGCACTCCAGCCTGGGCAACAGAGCAAGACTATGTCTCAAAAAAAAAAAAAAAAAAACCACAAAAGCTTGTCAAAAAAAAAAAAAAACAAACAAAGAAATAAAAACTAAAAAGAAAATGATAAATGATGCCAGGCACGTCAGCAAACATCAGTAATTCAAGCACTATGGGAGTCCAAGGAGGGCAGAACACCTGAAGACATGAGGATGAGAACAGCCTGGCCAACATGGTGAAA
>CAUYQU010087358.1:0-42692 GCA_963574635.1 Cheracebus regulus
AGAAGAAAGGAGACCCTCTGGTACTTCCAAGAGGAGAATGAATGAGGCCCCAGGAAACCCCACCGGGATGCGGGGCTGGCGGGCGCCCAGAAGTGGCTCCAAGCAGATCAGGTGATTACCAAAGAACCCGGTGATTACCAAAGAACCCGGTGATTACCAAAGAACCAGGTGATTACCAAAGAAAGAACCTGGTGATTACCAAAGAACCAGGTGATTACCAAAGAAAGAACCTGATTACCAAAGAACCCAGTGATTACCAAAGAACCCAGGGATTACCAAAGAACCTGGTGATTACCAAAGAACCAGGTGATTACCAAAGAAAGAACCCAGTGATTACCAAAGAACCCGGTGATTACCAAAGAACCAGGTGATTACCAAAAACAGACCAACGGAAGCAGGACCCAACTTCACGGTGAACAAATGTTCTTTGTGTTTTTAAGTGAACGCTGCATTTTAAGCCAATCCCTTCCCACCCGCCCCCCTCCACTGCCATGCTCCCCCCATGCCCAAGCCACCTGGACAGAGGCTCTCCCTGGACCGCCCCTGAGAGCGTGAGGGTCCTCACCCTGCCATGCCTGTGTGGCCGGGTTTGAGGCACTGAGGGCGAGGGGGAGCCCAAGTCCATGCCCCGGTTGTGAGAGGAGGCTGGCACAGGGCCCCTGGGAGGGGTGCATAGGGGAGAGCAAGTCTAGGAGATCTGGGGGTTCTGAGAGACATGGGGCAGGTGCCAGAGAAACCACGGAATCACAGATCTGGGGCTCAGGGATGGGGTCTGGGAGCCAAGGTGCCCAGGGGGGATCTCAAGCCCCAGGACAGGAGAAGGTGGCCCAGAGAGAGTGCGGGGAGAACCTGGGGCTGAGGGCTAAAGAGGGACAGACCAAGGACACATTCACAGGGTGGGGGAGCGGCCAGGTGGGACCCAAGGAGAAGTGGGCACAGATGCCAAGAGAAAGGCATGGTTCTGCCGTGAAGGCTGTGAGATCTCGCCCCGCAGAGGCCTCGGTGGTGGGGGAGCGGAGGGCTGAGGAGACCCTCCCACCCTCGATCCACCCAGGGGTGCGCTGCGGTGGGTCCCTGTGAGCCGGCTGGGGCCTCATGCAAGGCCTCCCTGGGGGCTGGCGCTCATTTGCAAGAGGGTCTGCCCGCCCTGCTCCGGCTCTGTGTTCACACCACATATGGGCACCCGCAGCCATGATGCCCATGCCTGTGCGCTGCTACTAGAAGCTGTGAAGCCTGGCAGAACCCCCTCATCACCCCACTTACAGCAAAGGGAGCAGGAGAGAGAGTGGGTGCCAGCCAGACACAGGTGGGAGCATCCTAGCCCCTGCCTCCGCTCTGGGTGAGGCCTTGGGAGACAGAAGCAGGACAGCATCCAAAAGCTGGGCAGAGAGACGAGGGCAGAGGGCTCCGGGTAGGCATGCCTGGGACCGGAGAGCTGCCTGGACCAGGGGGCCAGGAACACACAGGGGCAGGGCTAGTCCCCGACTCCAACCTGCCCACAGGCCTCAGCAGGCACGTCCCATGCGCCAGCCCGCCCAGCGCCCAGCCCCTTCCTCCTGCCCCGCCTCCAGCTCATTCCTTGCCCTCAGAAGCCAGAGCCTGTCCCACTGACCCCATCATCTCATCCCAGGCCCCACCACTCCCCCAGCGGAACTGTGGGGTCGGCCAGCCCGGGCAGGGCTCCTATCACAGCCTCTTGCCCACCCCGAAGCGAGCCAGGGGACTACCAAGTATCCGGGCAAGAGGCAGTGGTGCCTGGAACTCCGCAGAGTGAGGACACCAGGCTCCCGGAGGAGCCCTCGGGGCCGGCCGTCCTCCTCCCAGACCCGGGGCTCTGCTTCGGCGCGAGGCAGGAACGGCCCGGCTCTCCGCTCCTCCGTCTGCCTCCTGCAGCCCAGCCCGCCCTGGACCTTGCCTTACTGGTGTATAACGGGGTGACTCTGACACGCCCATGCCTGGACCCGGAAGGCCCCCGATAAATGCCGATGGCAATGTCAGCAAACAGTCACTGCCCTAGAGAGGGCCAGGCAGCTCCTGGTGCCCCCACCCTGCGCTGCTGGCTCCAGGCACTTTATAGGCCTTTTTCTTTTTCTCAGGCTCCATGTTGAGTTCACAGAGCCTAGGAGCAGAGCCTGGCGGTGGACCCGAGGGGAGGCCGCACTGTCCCACGTCACCCCACCCCTGTCCATGCCATCCCATCTGAGCCAAATGCGTGGATGCTCATCGTGTGCCAAGCACCACTGAGCCGCACAGCCCGGGTCAAATCATCTAACTGAGCCCCGGAGAGGCAGAGGCGGATACAGAGCTCCAGTTTCAGAGCGCAGAGAGGTTCAGTAGCAGGCCTGGAGTCACACAGCGGGTGGAATTTGCACCCAGATGGCCCAGCTGGTCTGGGCACTGAGGCCAGTCACTGCCCTACACTCTATGTCTCTGTGACACTAAGCAAGCCCCTCCCAGGCACGGGAGGCAGGAGCGGGCAGACCTGGGCTGTGTGGTCAGCGTGCTGGCGGTTCTCAGGCAGAGCTGCCTCTCCCTGTGCTGCTGCTGTGTGACGGACCCATTAGACCCAGGAGGTCAGCCCCAGTGGCCACCTCAATCCACAACTGCCGTTCCGCGGACAGCAGCGTGGATTTACGAGCAGCTCTCCACCTTCCCACAGTGTCCGAGCCACCAAGCCCACCCCAGTCTGGGACCAGTCCTCAGACCTCCACGGGTTTTGGCCCACGAGTCCTGCGTTCCCCCAATGCAGGTGCGAGGGGAGGCCCCTGCCTGCATCCCCCACCCCTGCCTCTCACCCACCAGAACGTCTTTCCCCAAAGCCTCTGCTTTCCCCATTCAGGGACACACCCACCTCCACTGTTCAGGGAGCCCCAGACTCCAAGTGTTCATTTCCATAATGGGGAAAGTGAGGCCCAAGGGGTGAAAGTCACAGGTTGGAGCTGGCTCCTGCAGGCCAGGCCATGGGTCTCACCAGACATTTCCGACCTTCATCCTCTGGGCCCCCCTATCCTCCCGCATGCCCCTTGCCTGGGTTCCACAGCTGCAGCCTACACAGGGAGGCCCACCTGCCCTGGGGGACCCTTTGGGTGTCCGGGCCGGTCTACATAGGCTCTGGCCTGGGAGTCCCCAAGTATAGCCGGCCACAGGTCACCAGAGGCCACCTTCTAGTACATGGCCTGGCCGGGTGCCAGTCTGAGACAATAGTGGCCCAACAGAAGCTTCTGGAAGAAAAGGCTGGTGCTCTACTCCAGGTTCCTTCAGGGTAGACTCCAGAGCAGCACCAGGATCTGAGCTGGAACTTCAATCCCCAAACTCAGATTCCCAGGTCCTCAGGCCCAGGACCCCCGGATCCCCAGACCCACAGCCCTGAACCCCCGACCCTGGAGCCTGGCCTCCCTTCTCCTGGCAGCAGCTCAGAGACCTCCTCTGCCCACAAGAAGCAGTCCTCAGTCTAGCACCTGAGCTCAGGTATCCAGCAGGACTGGGCTTGGGTCCCCAGGCCACCCAACCTTTGCTGGGTGGATTTGCTCTTTGTGCCTGTCCGTGGGAACCAAGGCCAAGCTCCTCCCCTCCCCATGGGCCTGCCAGGAAGAACTGGGGGTGGAGACTGCTGGGGGAGCCCCCGTGCCAGGGCTCCAAGAAGGTGGACATAGTGCAGGGCATTGGGGCCCGTGACTCCCAAATGCATGTGTGTGTGTGCATGTGTGTGCCCATGTGTGCACGTGTGTGTATGTGTCCCTACATGCATGTGCACTCATGTGTGCATGTGCCCATGTGTGCGCATGCATGTGTGCCCGTGTGCATGTGTATGTGTGTGCCTGTGTGTGTCCATGTGTATGCGCCCATGTGTGTGTGTACATGTAATGCCCATGTGTATGTGTGCCTGGTACATGTGTACATTTATGCCTATGTGTGCACGTGTGCCCATGTGTGCCTGTATGTGTGCCATGTGTGTATGTGTGCCCATGTGCATGTGTATACATGTGTGTGTACATGTGCCCATGTGCCCATGTGTGTGTCCCTACATGCATGTGCACCCATGTGTGTGTGCATGCCCGTGTGCGTATGTGTGCTCGTGTGTACATGTATGTGTACATGTGTGCGTGTGTACCTGTGTGCTCATGTGCATGTGTACATGTGTGCATGTATGTGTGTGCCCATGTGTGCATGTGTGTCCCTGCACGTGTGCACACACTGAGTGATAAATCTGGCCACCTGGAGGAGGTGTTTTATTCTCCTCTATTCCTTATTAACAAATCACATGGCCTGACACAAGCAGCTGAGGATTGAATCGCTCACGCAGATCATCACAACAAGAAGTAAACAGCGGCCTGCACCAGCCACCTGCTCGGCCTGACCTGGGTCCCACACCAGTCTCCAGGTCCTACCTTGGACTAGATGAGCCTGGGTGCCCCTCCCACACCAAGGGCTCAGAGCCCTGGCCATGCCGCCAGTCCCAGGTGCTTTGAGGCTATAGGGGAGCTGCTACCCGCCTCCTCAACCGCCGTACTGTCCCCAGGCCCCTGGCTCCCCTCACACAGCGACCAGCCCTGGGGAACTGCCCTCCCAGGTGCTCAGCCAGCCCCCTGGGTAAAGCTAGAGGGACCCTTCTGGGCTGCTGAGGAAACAATGCATACGGGTGCAGGGGGCTGCCCTGGGGTCCCCCCAGGACAGGGCGCCTCGCCTCTTGCTCCCCGGGGCCCATCCCTGCTCATCCCAGGGCGCTTCTCCAGCAGCCCAGGTGGGAGCTGGCAGAGCTAGGACTGGAACCCGGGCGATTTCCAGCGCCAAGGCTTTGCAGGCTGTCACAGAAGCAGACGGCCTCCTGGCCACCCACTCTCCAGTCAAGCACAGACCGATCCCTCCCCTTGGCAGAGAGATGTCACCTGCCCATGCCCCAGGGAGCCTGGGTTCCCTACAAGCAGGACCTGGGTCTCCCTCATCAACCCCCTCTCAGCTCAGCCAGACCCAGAGCCCAGCCCGAGATGCTCAGAAAGTGCTCCCGGGGCAGCTGTGTGCTGTGAAACCTCCCTCCTGAAGGTGAACTCCAAGGCTCCCAGGGCGGGAGAGTGGAGCCAGAGGAGGTGGACCCCTGGCTACCCTGGGCCAGAGCACCCTGCCAGTGGGTGTGCGAGGCCGCTGGCAGGCAGGGCCGCCCAGGCTGTAGATCACACCCAGGCTGCCCTGGTTCTCAGCGAGGCTCATCCCGCCTCATAAAGATGCCAGTGAGCCCTGCGCCAGCACAGGCAGACCCACAAATCAGCCTGGGCGCAGGATTTAGAGTGTCACCCCTCTGCCAGGCGGATTAGCTCCGAGGGACAGCCACTGAGGCTGCAAGAAATATGGCCCGCCGGCCCCGGGGCTGGAGAAACAGCAGAGATTTATTCCAAATCAGCCGCTTAGATGCAGCAGACAGCTGCCCCTGATGTAGAAGGGAAATCAAGGTACAGAAGGGGGCACCTGCCCAGGCCCCACCCCTGTGCCCCCCAGCCCCTGGTCCCTTCCTGCCCAGCTATTCGGGTCCCTTCAGGGTGCCGGTGGCACCAGTGGCCCCGCCTGGGAGTTTCCTCCGTGGGGCGCATGGGCTTTCCCTTGAGGGCAGCAGAGCCACTTTGTGAACCTGGACCAAGTGCTTCCCGAAGGGCTGAGAAAACCAGGAGCCCACCAGGAGATAGGCTGCCTTCCTCCCGGTCAGCGGGGGGAGTAAATGGTGACTATGTGGCCCCCCAGAAATGGCAAGGAAGTAGGAGCAGTCTCAGCCCTCCCCACCCCAGGCCATCCCCCGACAGGTCCATGGGATGCTGTGGAGAGCCGGCTGACGCCCCGGATGGCAGGTGGGGCAGGCTGGCCAGGCAGACACCCAGGGCCAGCAAGTCCATCTGACCTCACACTCCTGTGATGGTGACGGCACTGAGAAGGCAGCTAGGTGGTGATGTCACCCTCTGGGCTCTCAGGAATGTCACTGCCCCAGGGCCAGGCCGGGCCTGTGTCAAGGTGGTGATGTCACCCTCTGGGCTCTCAGGAACGTCACTGCCCCGGGGCCAGGCCGGGCCTGTGTCACACCTCGACTAACCCAGCATCACCCGCCCCGGCGGCCAGCAGGCACCTCCTGCCTGCCATTCACCCACTCAGGGCCACCGAGGTCACCAGGAAGCCCCGGCCTGGCATGGGGCTTCGGCCCTGGACAGTACCCTCCTCGGGCATCCCCAGGGGCCTCATCTCACCTCAGACCTCCTGGGGGGAGGGTCCCGGGCTGCTCAGGGGCCTGGGCAGGGGTGGGGTCCCTCTTCCCAGGCACAGCTCCTCCTGGCAGGAGCTCTGGGCAGGGCCCAGGGACACTCCCTTCCACCTGGGTGCTCAGACCTCCACCCCCACCCCTCCGCTGTGACACCTCCTCACTTCTGCCACTTCACAAGGGTGGAGGCTTCTAAGCCTGTATGCTCAAGGACTGTCAGGCACAGCCAGCCAAGGACCACGGAGACAACTGGTGTGATGTGTCACCCAAGGGCCAGGGCAGTGGCTCATGCCTGTATTCTCAGCACTCTGGGAGGCTAAGGCAGGAGGACTGCTTGAGCCAAGAGTTCCAAACCAGTCTGGGCAGCAAAATGAGACCCCCGTCTCTCCAAAAATTACAAAAACTAGCCAAGCGTGGCGGCACACCTGTGGTCCCAGCTACATGGGAGGCTGAGGCTGGAGGATCACTTGAACCTGGGAGCTTGAGACAGCAGTGAGCTGTGATGGCACCACCGCACTCCAGCCTGGAAGACAGTGAGACCCTTTCTCAAAAAAAAAATAAATAATAATAATATATATATATATATATATATATATATCTCACGTCAAGGCGGGGACTCAAGAACCACGTGTGGTGGGAGGGGGGAGGGGGCGCACATGCCCTCAGGCTTAGGAACTGGGCAGGACCGGCTCACCTATGCCGGCCACAGGGGCTTGGGGGCAATAGTTGGGGACTCAAAACTGACGCGGCCAGCTGAAATGCTCCCAGTGGCCAGAGCTGGAACCGCTTTAGTCACGAAACTAATAGTATGAACGTAACCCAAAGTACAAAGCAAACATCTCTAAGTCCGTGCCGCTGAAGGTGTTTGAGTAAATCAGTAAACGAGAGACAAGACAGCTCTCCTGGGCAGAAGAATTCAAGGGCTTCACATCTCTGCCTCGGGAGGTGGAGCCCCGAGCGAGTGGTAGGCTGGAAACGCCCAGGAGCTCGGGCGACCTGAGCTGCGGCCGCTATGACCGCCAGCCACGCTGCACGCTCATGGGAGGGGCGCCAGAGCCTGCGGTCAGGTGTGGGAGCTCTGTGTGGGCTTCAGACTTTTCCTGCAAGCCCAAAGGAAGGCTTCGTTTTAAAAGATGATTGTGAATCAAACAGCACCGCCGATGGCCAAGGGCTGGTGCAACTAGGCCCGGACAGACGGGGGAGGGTGGGGGGAGACCCACATTTGGGACCTGACACCTCCTCCTGACCAGGCGGTCAGGAGGGCATTTAGTGAGGACCCTCTAGCTGCCCCACGCCCAGGCGTGGAGTGAGTACCGTCAGGGGCCCCTCTGCTCCCAGCCCTCCTGGGAGCCATCGCCCTGAAACCACAAACATCCCTGCTCACGTGTCCCCTGTGCCGGCCACAAGGACTCTGCAGAGGGAGACCCTGTGTCCCTCTGCCTTGGCCTGTCTGAAGGGAGACACACCTGGGCCGGGGCCCCCAGGTCCCAATGACAACATGGAGGCACAGGGACGTTCACCCAGAGCCTCTCTGGGCTCTGAGCTGCCTACCACCTCTACTCTCCACACCCACCCCACACCACACCATTCCCCACACCCACCCCACCCCATCCCTCACACCCACCCCATCCCATCCCCTACAACCACCCTGTCCCATCCCCCACACCCACCCCATCCCTCTACCCCCACCCCCCACCTCTACCCCCACCCCACTCCCCACCTCTACCCCCACCCCACCCCCCACCTCTACTCCCACCCCACCCCCCACCTCTACCCCCACCCCACCCCCCCCCACACCTCTACTCCCACCCCACCCCCCACCTCTAGCCCCACCCCACCCCACACCTCTACCCCCACCCCACCCCACCCCCACCTCTACTCCCACCCCATCCCACACCTCTACCCCCCCCCCACCCCACACCTCTACCCCCAGCCCCACCCCACACCTCGACCCCCACCCCCACCCCACACTGTCTGCCTGTCCTACAGGAAGCCGTAGCTTCTTGGCTGGCCCAGGGAATTCCTTCCCGGCCTCCTCCAGCCTCCTGGGTTTCCTGTGTGGAAACAGGCCTGGATCCCGCCTTGGTAAACACAATGTCAGGAGGGAGAATCACCCTGGTCTTCCTGTTTGCTGGGTGCACCCCCCCAGGCCCCCAGCACCGTGAGGCGCAGCTCGTTCTCAGGAGAGGAGCAGTCAGGGGGCCTCCATCCCAGGAATCAGCCTCCCACCGGGCCTGCCGAGAGGCGCTGGGGTGTGGGGTGCAGTCACAGGGCAGGGGCCTCCTCGATTCCCAAGGAACCATGGCGGTGGAGGCACGAGACTGGTCCTCTCCCGTATAGTCTATCCCATCCCACGTCCATCCCATGGCAGCCAGGGTGGCCTGGGAGGGTCCTCGAATGAGGACAGATGTTGAGCCACATTCCCACACACGACCGCACGTGTGAACAGGGACCTCGGCAGAGGAGACTGAAGCTCAGGACACAGGGAAACTGGTAGAGCCTCCCCTCCCGTCCTGGGACCCCAGGAAGACGTAGGCATCACCGGGCAATGCCCTTGCTGCTTATTCAGGGCCCCTCATCTCGGGCACCCCTGGCCACCTCCAGTCAGCTGCTGGGGCTCAGGGCCCAGTGAGAAGCCTGTGGAGGCTGCTGGTGTGACCTCACTCCCAGTTCCCATGGAAGAAGGGGTCAGGAAAGGACCAGGCCCGGGCCACGTCCTGCTGCCCTCACGAGGAACACACGGGCCCAAGAGCAGTGAAGGGACCCGCAGCCCAGGAGGGGCGAGTCAACGCTGCATTTCCGCTCCAGGATGCTGCCCAGCGGCCAGGCTGGTGGGATCTCTGCTGCCACCATCCCCCATATTGCTGCTGTTCTGCTGATGGCCCCACCCTGGCCACCGCCACCAGCCTCCCTGCCACCAATGCTCCTCTGCCACCGTCCCCACACCACCCAGCCTCCCCCTGGCCATTGCTATGGGTTGCACGTGCAGCCCCTACGATGGTGACTGCAGGAGGAGGCTCACAGGGAACTCTGAGCCCAGTGCCCACTAATGAAGCTGCAGGCTGCTTCCCAGACGCCTGCCATGCCCAGCCAGGGTCACGTGCCCCTTTGCCCAGATAGGAGGCTCCTGAGTCCAGGGGTGAAGGGCCTCTGCTCTTCTGCCTCCTGCGGATCCCACTCCTTAGAGTAAGGAACCCCCCGCCCTCCAGCAGGGATGGTGGCAACCAGCCTGGCAGGGCCCCAGGGAGCCGGGCCATGGCCCACAACCCCTCCCCCACTCTGGGAGCGGGCGGGCTGTGGAGCGGCTCCGGTGAGCCCCCAGGCCATGCAGCGCAGCTCCTGTCCCACTGGCCTCTTTTCAGCCACCTGATGGTCCCTGCCCCTGCTCGGCCCATCCCCCAACGTGGCCTCCCGTGCCAGGGCTGGGGTGGGCAGGGCTGTCGGGCAGGCCTGGACTTGCTGGGTGAGCCAAGCGGGAACCTCGGCCCACGGCAGGGGCAGGCTGGCCAGGTGCCAGGCCAGCCTCAGAGGCCACAAGAGACACCACCTGGAGGACCCTGCCGGTGCCAGCACATCCCAGCCAGGTCCTTTCCTGCTTTCCTGTGTCCACTCCCCTAACCCCAACCCCACCGCAGCCCCAGCCATCCAGTCGGCAGCCGCCTGGCTTCCCGCATCAGCTGGCCCTGACCCTCCCTGCGAGCCCCTCTCGTCCTCGCCTGCATGCTCCAAATCCGTCCCTACTCCTCGAGGAACACCTCCTGGAGGCTCAGGCAGCCCTTGCCCTCTCAGGGCCTCAGTTTCCCCAAAAGTTCCAAAGCAGGAGGCGAAGGCTCCCTGCAGGCCACATCGGTGCTGCCGCCTCAGCTTCAGCCTCAGTCAAAGAGCTGGGTCCTGGGCGGCTGCCGCTTTCCCATCCATAAAATGGGTGAGTCCTACTCCGGCCACGCCCCAGCCAGCTTCCCACCCCCTAATGACAGGGCTGAGGGCTTTGATGTCCCAGATGAAAGGCCGCCCCAGCTCCCGGGCTGGCCCCAGGACAGTGGATTCCACATCCAGTAAGCAGACACTACCCTCCAAGAGCCAGGCCTGAACTGTGGGAAATGGGCCCTGCCTGGCCTGCCCAAAGGCCACCATCCCCGAGGCCCAGCCAGGCCAGCCCAGCTGGCAAGAAGGACCAGGGTCCACGGTGGCTCCCCAGCAAGAAGCAGGCTCTGGACCCCTCAGACCCCTCTAATGACAGAGGGACCAGGAGGGGGCAGGCGTGCGTTCTAGAAGGACAAGGACCCCACCCAGACCCGCCTCCGCACCCACCCATCCCCTGCAGGTGAGCAGGTATAGGGCAAGCCAGGAGCAGGGGCCCAGCACCCCGAGCAGCTCCCCAGTCTCCCTCCTGGGTCTAGCACCCCCGGTCCCTGAGAATGGGGTACCCCCACTCAGGCCCCAGCACTGTCCTGGTTCCCAGGACAGAGTGCCTGGCCAGTGCCTCTGTGCAGAAGGTCAGAGGTCACAGCCAGCTGGACCGGGTTCGTAAGACACAGACCAGGTGGGCTTCTCGGGGTCTCCCGAGAGCAGGGTCCTGAGGCGATCACCCCTACCTACCCAAGCTCCACCACACCCACCCTGCCCCCTCACCTAGTTCTCCAAACCCAGAACAGAGCTGGCATGCGTGGCCCTTGGCTAGTCGGGAACAACCCTGCCCTCCACATTGGTCTGAGTTCCTGCTGGGATGGACCCCGATCTCAGAGGCTGGCATCCCACAGGCCACTTGCAACAGGCATTGGGGGCCTGGGTGTGGTGGCCATGCAGCCTGACCTGGGGGGCCATGTGGCCACAGGAAGGACTAGGCCTGTGGGACCCAGTGCAGGGCCGGCAGGAGGCTCTCTGCAGACGGCTAAGAGCGGTCCTGGACCCGCTTCCACTGCAGCCGGAGCCCTCTTTAAGGGGATGCGGTCATTCATTTCTTCATTCATTTCTTCTTCAGCTGGTATTCACAGGCCCGCTGGGCCTAGCCCTGTGCCCAGGGTCAGGGAAGGTGATGACTCAGACCCAGCCAGGCTCGACAGCCCCACCAAGACTGGGAGATAGGCAGAGACCACACAAGGTGTGCCATGCCATGGCAAAGAGGCCGGGGGCAGCCACCAAGGAGGGTCCCAACAATCCCCTGCCTGAAGCCAGGGGAGAGCACCTGACCAAGCTGGCTTGGGGGTGGAGGGAGTCCCCGAGGGAGGGGCTACACAGCCACCACTGGGCAGGGGATCACAGCATGGAGGACAGTGGGGGTTCACGACCAGGACCTCAGGTTGAGCGTGGAGTGGGGCAGTTGGAGGACAGCACAAAGCCACAGGTATGGGCAGGGGCCCAGATGCAACCTTCAAAGGCCAGGCAGGTGGGCGGACAGTATGGGGACAGGACAACCGGCTTAAGGAGGTTACTGGTTCAGCTGGGGATTGACCAAACGAGAAGCAGACAGGACCCCACAGAGGTCAGGAGACAACCGCAGCAAGCAGACAGAGAGGACCCACACAGGTCAGGAGACAACCACAGCAAGTAGACAGGCAGGACCCGCACAGGCCAGGAGACAACCACAGCAAGCAGACAGTCAGGACCCACATAGGACAGGAGACAACTGCAGCAAACAGACAGGCAGGAACCACACAGGCCAGGAGACAACCGCAGCAAGCAGACAGAGAGGACCCACACAGGTCAGGAGACAACCACAGCAAGCAGACAGGCAGGACCCGCAAAGGCCAGGAGATACTGCAGCCAGGAGACAGACAGGAACCACACAGGCCAGGAGATAACCGCAGCAAGCAGACAGGACCCACAAGGCCAGGAGACAACTGCAGCAAGCAGACAGACAGGACTCACACAGGTCAGGAGACAACTGCAGTAAGCAGACAGGCAGGACCTGCACAGGACAGGAGACAACCGCAGCAAGCAGACAGGACCCACACAGGCCAGGAGACAACCACAGTGACAGCCTAGGCGGCCCCAGAGGGCACACGTGTGGGCTGGGGAGGTCGCGAGCTCAGAGAGCTCAAGGGGTTGGGGATCCCCCAGAGGGTCTGCGGCTGCTGACCACAGGAAAGCCCAGCTAACTTGGGCCAAGACAGAGCCAAGCCTGAGTCCTCCAGGGAAGAGCCAACATCCAGGCTGCCCCGGCAGGGAGCTCCTGTGGCTCGGGGGGTCCCTGAACACATGAGCAAAGGCAGGCAGGGGGCCAAGGAGGGCAGTAAGACTCTGGGAGGAAAGTGCTGCCATCACTCCTCCCTCGACTTCCCCACATAGCATAACCCAGTGGGAAGGGTGCCAGGGGCCCCTCGCACAAGCCTGTTTCCCGCCAGCCCAGCCTCTACACCCGGCTCCCTGCCCCAGCCTCGGGACCCGAAGATATGGGCAGTCAACAAGAAAGCGGGTCAGAGACGAAGTGCAGGCTTGAATCCCAGCCCTGTCACAGGCCACCTTCTCTGAAGGGCCCTCATGGTGCCGTGGGCCCCACAGGAGCTGCAGGGCAGGCCCTGGCACAGCCCCCAAAGCCCTGGGACCCCGTGGATGTGTCCCTCACACACTCACTGCCCCTCAGCCCAGGGACCCTCAGGGGGGCACACCAGGGCGTGAGGGGTCTGCCGACACCCAGTGAACTCGGCAACCGTGTGAACCATCGATGCATCTTTAATTCACAAATAAAGCTGTAGCAAGATGTCATCTACACATTTGTACAAAGGTTCAGATGTCCTGTACGAGGCACGACCCTCAGAAAACATGAGCCTGTCATGCGGGGAACGTTGCCAATGCTCACCCCTCATCTGCATTTGGGAAGAAACGCCTCCCAAGGCCCCCCACCCTGCCCAGGGTGCCCCTCAAGGCAGCCGGCCTCCCGTGGCTGGAGAGAGTCCGGCCCCCAGGACACCTTCCCTAGAAAGTCATAAAAACATAGATCATTTGTCTTCAAATTCCCACGGCAAATTCCGCATTTATGGGCAAAATGATATAAAAATATGAACGTAACAGAACCTTTACAAAACGTTTATCCCCCCATGTCTGTTGTTGATCGTGGTGGTCTTTTTTTGCTTGTGGTTTTGGTAAAAATTCCTGCCGTGGAAGAGGCCACTCGTTCCTGTGGCTCAGCCCTTGTTAGCTGCTCTCGGGACAGAGCAGGTTCCCGGGAAGGGAGGGACCTAAGGGTCAGCTGTTCCTGCCCGGGAGACCCCGGGATGGATCTGCGCTGGGAACCCCACACACATCCCCACAACCCAGGCTCTGCCGAGGAAACCTTTGTAAAAGAAAAGTCATCCTGAATCCTGAAAGGCTCCGGGGCATGCAGGTAAGTCCCGCTCCACGAAACCGCCTGGCTGCAAAGAAGTCAAGACGGACGCAAACACATCCCGCACCAGCCCCGGCCAGAGAGACGCAGCGAGGCCGGGCTGAGCACAACTGCTGGTGTCTTGAGTCTGTAGCACCAAATGCAAAAGGGAGAAAAGTCCCAATCAAGGTCAAAGGCACTTGCGTTGCTGTTGGGTGGTGATGATCTTCTGGTCACTCTGGCACCCTCGCTCTTTCCGCCACGTAGCCGGCCTCCCTCCACCACACCCCGTCTCCACTCCAAGACCCCGGTCCTGCACAGAAACCCCTCCGCACCCTCCTCCCACAGCCCCCAGCACATCCTCGCTCCGTCCCACATCCTGTCCTCCGGCCCCTGCATGTCCCCGCCTCTTGACCAGTGCCTAGCCTCAGACGTCCACCTCCTGCGGCCCCGGGACGGCAGCCGCGGCCGTGACACTGATGTCGAAACAGGTGACCATCATGACATGCGCCTTGCACAGGTTCACGCACTGCTCCAGGGCAGCCGTGGCGCGCTCCAGGGCCGCCAGGTACTCGGCTGACTCAGGCTCCAGCTCTGGGTCCACCTCGACTGGGGAGGGGAGGGAAGAGGAGGGGCACCTGGGTCAGGCCCGAGGCTGGGGGCAGCCACCTGTCCCCCAGGAAAGGCATCTTGGCCCGGCCGACCCTGCCTCCCAGCCTTCCCACCACGAGGTACAGGAGAGCAACGGGGCTCAGGGAGGGGAGGGCAGGCTTCAGGGCACACAGTGGGCCAGGGAGCCGCGGCAGGCTGGGTCTGCAGGCGGGCGAAACTCACACTGCGCCAGCCAGCGGCCAGGTTCCAGCATCAGCCGGCCCTGGGTCTCGGCCAGCTCCTCACACAGGTGCTCATGCTTGGCCTGCACCTCCCGCAGCCGCTGCTGCCTGCGCTCCGACAGCCGCAGCCTTGTGCTGACGCACGCCAGACCCTGGGAGGCAGGGTGGGTGGGAGCTCAGGCAGGGGACCCCCTGCCCAGGGACCCCCAGCAGCCTTGTGCTGACGCACGCCACACCCTGGGAGGCAGGGTGGGTGGGGAGCTCAGGCACGGGACCCCCTCCCCAGGGACCCCAGCAGCCTTGTGCTGACGCATGCCAGACCCTGGGAGGCAGGGTGGGGACCCTCTCCCCAGGGACCCCAGGGACCCCAGCAGCCCTGCTGTGACCCCCTGCCTCCCTTCACCCACCAGGCCTCAGCAGGCACAACGTGGGGGTATCAAGGGCGGTGGGGGGGTGGACCTGGGGCAGCGCACCCATGCCTGTCTAGGTCCTGGCACAGCTCTAGGACCACCCTCCCCACGACTGGGGAGAATTCCAGCGGACAGCAGCAGTGGCCTCAGGACCCCCAGCCACCCACCCACCCGCTGCCAAAGGAAATGTCGGGGCCGCCGCAGGCTTGGGCTGGGCTCCTACCTTCGCATCCTGGGAGGGCTATGGACTGAAAATGAGGTCAAGGGCTGCCCGGCCGCACCCCCCGAGGCCTGACGAGCCCACCAGATGGCCCCGGCCAGGCCTCCCCTCCGGGGCTCCCAGACCCAGCCGGCCTCGAGCCCTACCTGGGCAGGGGCCTCCCTCGGGGGTGGGCGGGGCCGCTGCAGGCGCTCCACATCATCGATCTCGTACACCTTGATCTCGAACGGCTCCTTCAGGGGGCCAGCCAGCGGCGGAGGCAGGTCTACCCACTGCCCGGGGAGGCTGGGCTTTCGGCCCAGGGCGGCCGCGTCGGGCAGCGGGGCAGGAAGGAGGCGGCGCCGCTGCAGACCTGGAAAGGAGGGCCGGGCACGGGTGAGCACAGACCGCGAGAGCCAAGGGGTCCAGTCCAGAATCCTCAGCCCGGCGCTCCGCCCGGCAGGGAGGGAGCCGACCCCAAGCAGGCCCACAGCTCCTGAGGGCACCCTCACCCCCACGAGGGCCTCCCACCCTTCCTGCCATGACCCGAGCAGTTCTGTCCCTTGGGGCAGCCCTGGCAGGGCCCTTCCAAACATCTGAACACTCAGCAGGGAAGCACCAGGTCCAGGACCCAACCCCACGTCCAGTACCCCAGCCTGGCGTCCCTGTGTTCACCCTGACACAGACAGGATCAGCCCCTGGAGCAGGGTGGGGCCACAGAAGGGCAGGTACAGGGTTTTATAAACTAGAGGGCTGTGCCGTGCCGGTCCACACACACACAAGCCTCAGGCCAGCCTGCCAACCGTCCAGGCCTGTGTGCCCGGGTCCTTGAAGGCCACGCCCAGGCATCCAGCATCTCCCCGCTCCATAGACCGTGGCGGGCTGTGCACCTCTGCACCCACCTGTGGCCCTCTTCTTGGGGGACTTGAGGCTGCGGGTGCGGGCGCCTGGGGAGGCAGCCCCACTGTCACTCATGGAGTCCGGGGCGGAGGACGCGCTGCCGGTGGCCTCACTGTCACGCCGCAGGCTCTCGTAGCCGCTGCTGCCGCCGCTGTGGTGGAACAGGGCGGTGCGGCCCATGGCGGGGGGCAGCTCCCCACTCAGCACACTGCTGTTGTCACTGCCATGGCCACTGCTGTAGCGCTGGGGCCGCCGCGGCGCAGTCACCTTGCTGTATGGGGAGGGCAGGGCTGGGCCTGCGGGCGGCCGCTCCTCCCCCACGTTCACACCGCTGTCGTGGCCGCTGTCCGAGTCCGTCGAGCCCCATGAGGAGCCACCTCGGCCCGGGGTCCCGCTGGCCGACAGCTCGTGGACACGGCTGTGAGCGGCCCGGAGTGCCTGCTTGGTGCCCATGATGGTGGCCCGGCCGGCCTTGGCCCCGATGCTGGGCCCGGCCCGTGGGGCTGCCCTGGGACCTGCCACAGGGGCACCGGGGCTCCTGCCCACCACAGAGGCCACCGACGGCTTCGCTGAAGGCCCCAGAGCCCGAGACCCGCCAGCCACCAGGCTACGGCCCTTGCCCCCACCAGCAGGGCCTTTGGGGGCCCCCACAGCCTTGGCCACGCTGCTCCTACAGGCAGGAGCTGGACCATGCGTGGGGCTGGAGGGTAGCACACCAAGCTTGGGTACGGCCCGGGGAGGCCGCCCAGGGGCCTCCCTGCCCTTGCTGCTGCTGCTGTGTGCCAGGCCTTCGTACCGCTCCAGAGACGCGTGGCCGGCGGGACGGTGCGCCATGTCTACCTTGCCAGCCCGGGCCTTCAGGCTGGATGTGGCCCTGAAGACAGTGTGGTCGGCCCGGCCACTGGGCCTGGACTCCTCCTCCCCGCGAAGGACGGCAGCAGCTCCGGCACGCACCAGGCTCACAGCGTGGGGAGGGGCTGAGGCCGGGCTGCTCCTGGGCTCCAGGCTGGACTTTCGAGTGGGTGGGGCCGGGGGGGCCGCCCCGCTGGGCCTCGGGAGGAAGCCCGCCTTGGGAGCCACACTCTTCTTGCTGGTGGGGGAGGCCTTCAGGCTGCCCGAGCAGGCCACCACCTCTGCCAGAGCGTCCCCACAGGACACAGCTGGCGTTGTCACACCCAGCGTGGTGGCACCCCTCCGCAGCGGTGGGATCCGAGCCACGGCCTCTGGCCTGCGGGTGGCCCTGGCTGCCACCTCACACCCGTCCACCACCCTCTGGGCACAGGCTAGCATGGCCTGGGCCTCAGACAGCCGGGGGGAGCCCGGGGTGGGGCTGGGGGCCCTGCCGGCAGAAGCTGCCTGGGCGTCACACTCTCCTGCCCGGAGCAGCCACGGGTCCTCGAAGAGGCCCCCACGGCCAGGTGGGCTCTGGCCCAGGAGAGTGCAACCCACACGGCTGGCAGCAGAGGCAGACCTCGGTTTCCGAGGAAGGCTGGAGTGGATGGTCTGTGCTGTGGACGCCCCCCGAGAGGGCCCGGCCTGAGGCTCCCTGCCAGGTCGGGATGGGGCCACCGCTTCCACTTCCCCAGGGCGTGGACCCCAGGCTGGCCCGGGACTGTCAGGTCTGTCCGGCTCCAGGAACCCGGAACTGCCGTCCCACAAGGAACCATCCAGAGCAGGGGGGCCCCCAGCGTCAGGCCCTGCCAGCGAGTCGGGGCTGAAGGGGGGCTGCAGTGTGGGGCCACAGCTGTCGGCAGCGCAGATGCTGACCTCGCTGAGCCAGGAGCTGATGGAGGAGCCGTGACTGCTGCCGGCCCAGGCCGCCCCGTCCAGGGGCCCCGCGTCCGGGGCCTGCGAGGTGTAGGCGTCGAACTCGTCGTTGATGCTGCTAATGATGCTAACTGGCCGGGACCCCGAGGCCAGGGCCTGCAGGGAGCAGTCGCTGCCGAAGCTCGCCAGGCTGGCGGGTCGCCCCGCTCCGGAGAGACCCCCTAGGGACAGCTCCTCCACCACCGTGAACACCAGCTCATCCTCTCCGTTCAGCTCCACGGGCCGCTGCAGGGTCACCGTGGTGGTGAGCAGGCCCTGCTCCGGATGGCGACTGCTGGCAGCCAGGCGGGGGCAGGTGGACCCAGGAAGCATTGGGGACCTGGACGCCTGCCCACTCATGCCCACAGGAGGGGTCCGTGCCACCCCGTCAGCACCTCCTCCCCCAGGCTCCTCTGGGGCTCTGCAGGCTTCCAGCAGCTTCGGGGGCGGGGGTGCTGGGCTGGGCAGCAGCCTTCTACCTCCGCCCACTGTGGCCTTGTCCGGAACCAGCAGCTCAGTCCGGGTGCTGCTGTCCTCTCTCTGGGGACCCCAGACACTGGCCTTGGAAGGCAGCTCAGGGGCACCCTGGTGGGTGTCTGGGCCAGGGCTGCCTCGAGGGGTGCTGGCAGCCATCAGGGTGCCCACAGCCTTCCTGGGGGACGCAGCCTCCGGTGGCGAGGGCTTCCGGCCCCCTCGGGCGGGGCTGGCCTGAGCTCCGTTGGTGCTGCCTGGGGCTCCCGAGGGGCCCTCGCTGCCGTCCATGCATTCCAGCCGCTCCTGCAGCTCCGCGAAGGTGCTGCAGCGGAAGTGGTCTGCATCTCGGGGGCCCTTGGAGGGCCGGCGGCGGCTCAGGGCGGGGATGATGGGCACGAAGTCAGGCGGACCCTCATTGTCGGTGAGCTCCCGGTCTGACAGCGCCGCCCCACCGGGCCCCACGTAGATGACCGTATCACAGGACTGCTCACTACTGGAAGAGTAATCAGGGTCACCAGGCAGGCAGGGGGGCATGCGGTCGGGATCCAGGGCCACAGTGCGCGGGTAGAAGGGCCGCAGGTGTGGCGGCCGACGGGCACGGCCTTCTTCACAGGAACTCTCCCCGCCAGAGGAGCTGGAGGCGTACTGGGGAAAGAAGAGCAGAGCCACTGAGCCCGGGCTCCCCCACACCCACTCCTCCATCCCACCCCCGATCCCCTAACCCTCCCCAGAGCACAGGCCCAGTGCTGTGCTCACTGTGATGAAAACAACAGTAGCCACCACCGACCATGTCCCACCAAACGCTGGGAGCGGTCCTGAGTCTCAGGTGAAGAACCTAAGTGACCATTCTTAGCAACTTCACAAGGAAAACGGTGTTATATCCTGCACTGGGAGGAACGAGACGCTCAAAAGGGGAGCACACGCGCCCAGGCCAGCCGCCAGGACTCAGACCGAGGGCCGCGTAACCCTAGAGTACCCCAAACTCCACCCTGCAGCCCCAGAGAGGGGCCCGCAGAAGTCCCTGCAGAGTTGCTGCGGCTCTCCCGAGCACCCCAGGGCCCGTGCAGGGGCAGCAGGCTGGAGTGAGGCCACACAGTAGCTCCGGTTCTGCCCACTATATCCAGGGACCTCAGGCTGGGCTCCCTGCCCGCCGGGGAGGGCCACGTGGGCACAGCCTCATGACACTGGAACGCACAGGAGGGGGTACCCAGGCTCCAGGCCACTTGCTTCCCCTCTCCCCTCAGACCAGCAGGGGCCTGCAGTGGGCACAGGAGCCTGGAGGCCCTGGGATGGAGCGGGCAGGAGGTGGGGCGCACCTTGGCCTTCTTCCGGCGCAGGCGGTGGATGCGGGCGGCGAGCTGCACGGTGCTGAGTGTCTCCGCGTGCTGGGCTGGCGCGTCCGACACATGAGCAATCATGGTGGTGCGGCAGCCGGCGGTGGCCAGGGACTCCTGCAGCAGCATGGTGAGCCTGTGGTCCCTGGAGGTCAAGGGGGTTCAGACACCAGGGCTGCGAAGGGAGCTTCGGGGGCAGGCTGGCAGGGGGTGGCCCTGGGCCCAGTCAGGTTCCCACCCAGCTTTGGCAGCAGCCCAGCGTAGGGCCCCAGGCAGCCCACAGGGAGTGAGGCCTGTCAGACGGTACAGAAGCAAAGGCCCAAGGAGCCGGGGCCCAGAGCAGTGCCGGGCACACCAGACAGGAATCTGGCAGGTCACCAAGGGGCCACCCTGGCCGGTGCCTGCCCAGGGCTCACACTCACCGGTAGGGCACGTGCTTGGCTCCGTTGACCAGGGCCAGGATGACGCTACCCAGGGCTGACAGGGACAGACACAGGGGACCCCCGGGGGCCTCCCCGGCCCTGCCAGGCGCTGCCTCGCAGCTGCCCAGGTCGATGAGGTGCAGGCGGCTGCGGCCTCCGGACACTGGAACCGCAAGAGAGACAAATTACTGTGTAGCTGGGGCCCCCAGACCCTGCTCCACAGCCCCACCCCAGGCCCAAGCAGGGGACCCCAGGGGACATCCCCAGGGCCACTGGGTGACGGGCCCCTGAGCCTGGGTCTCCGCTGACATGCCTCCTGCAAGCACCCGGAGTGCAGGCGTGGCACCTACTTCCTCCCCGGCCACACTTCTCCACGCGGTACTGGTAGACATGCAGCGTGAACAGCATGTGGGAGCTGCCACGGGTGTCTTCGCCACACCCTGCCTGGCTGGTGCTGCGGGCTGCCAGGGCCGCGTCCAGGTAGAAGGCTGCCTTCTCGGCCGTGGGTGCCCGCAGCTCGCTCTGGTTCTGGAGCTGCAGGGAAGGCAGAGGCTGCGGCGTCTTCAGCGGCTCCGGGCCGCCCGCAGCCCTGACCCCTCCCCCAAGGTGGGACAGTGGGCCGGCGCACCTGCGCCCTAACCTGCGCTCCACACACAGGGTCCTCCCGCAGGTAGACACCCGGAGACTGGGCGTCCTGGAGGCTGCTGGGGGCCACCTCGGCCAGCAGGTCCCGCAGGCTCTGGTCGCGGCCGCACACCTCCATGGCCGAGACCCGGACGGAGAATCGGGTGCCCGTCTTCTCCTTGCGCTCCTCGATGAGCCGGAAGAGCCAGGAGATGGCGCAGGGCATGATGCCAAGGCTCTGGGGCGAGCTGTCCTTCCCGATCATGGTGTACGACTTGCCTGGGGACCACACAGGTGTTAGGCCCCACCATGCACCATGTGCCACGCGCCACACGAGGAACACCACTCGAGGAGCCCACAGAGCCCGGCCTTCCTGGGGTCCCCAGGGCCAACCTGGGGCACTGAGATCTAGACCCCTTGGATCTATCCTAAGCCTCTGCCTTTTAGTTCTGCAGGGTTTCAGCTTCCTCTCCACAAGCCCCTCACCCCACATGCCCACCACTGCCCATGTGTAGAACCAGCCTCCTTTGCCACCAGAAGCCATCAGCAACCACTGTGACGAGGATGGGAGGGGGTGGCCAGCAGGACCCATCTAGGGTGGGACAAGGGCGCTCACCCAGGCTCATGTGGCCAAAGGAGAAAATGCAGCCATCAGCCCCGCTGATCACCGACTGGAGCACGTCGGCCACAGTCCCCGAGCACACTTCCGCCTGGGGAGAGGGCACAGAGAGTCAGGCAGGTTCCCAGGCCCAGGGGCGGCAGCCCCTTCCTTCTGCCACGTCTGTGGGCCCGAGGCCAGTCTGCTCTGGCACATGCAGGCAGTCAGCCTACAGGGAGACTGGGCTGCACACCCAGGACCAGGGGCAGACCTCCCACGTGCTCGCGGAAGGCACAGAACAAACAAGAACAGGACCCGGAACACACGCAGGAGGGACTGGTCAGACACGTGCACACACACCCGAAAAGCACAGAAGTCCCGCGGCCGGAGGCAGACCACGACACGGAGAGAGACGCGCACGGGGCCACAGGGGCACCGCACGGCACCCACAGGAGCACTGGGCGCCCCAGAGCCCAGAGCCAAACAGCTGCTCAGAAAGCGTCCCGGGAGGGCGGGCTCCAGAAAACCAGGCGTTTCCCTGTGGACTTGGCCCAGAGCCTTCCCAGGGGCGGGTGAGGACACCCAAGGAGGCCGGCCAGGGTGAGGAGGGAGTCAGGCCAGCCGGCGCCACAGGCAGTGGGCCCCCCTCGCTCCGTCTTCCTCTGCACTCCGCATAGAGAAGCAGGTACAGATCAGACCTGTGTGCTGAGCCAGCAGCCCGGCCCCAGGCCCCCAGGAGGACGCTTGCCCGTACCTGCTCAGAGTCCTGGGGGAAGACGGCATCGAAGGCAAACATCTTGGGAACTGCAGCCGTGGCGGCTCGCCTGGGGCCTGCACTGCCCGGGGGACTGGCAGCCGGATCGTAGAGGATCACCTGCTTCTTCCGGGGATCCACCTTCAAGAAGGACATGGCCTCGGCCGAGCGCTGGGCCCCCTGTGCTGGCCAGATCCGCAGCATGACCTTGACCTGGGCGGAGGCGGGAAGCACCTAAGAAGCTGCCTCCACCCAGCTGGCCAGTAATTACAGGGCAGGCGGGCCCGGCTCGGGTGCGGACAGCGGGCCAGGCCTCACCGGGGCACCCCCACTGCAGGAATGTGGACGCCACACCCCTGCTCCAGGCAGAAGCAGATCCCTTATGAGGACAGCGGAGCAAGGAGAAGGTGAGGGCCAGGGAGAGGCCAGGCTGGTGCACAGCCTATCAGCACCCAACAAGCGGCGCAGAGATTGAGCGGGCGGCAGGCTCCAGATGCCTCCGTGAGAAGACGGACGGATGCTCAGGTCCTGCAGGGCAGGTCAGTCCAGGAGAGGGCAGGAGGGAGGAGCAAAGCCCCCAGGCCCAGCCCCTCCAGGCTGCTCTCCCAGGCTGAGCCCAAGCACTTGCAAGGGAATGAACCACCCCACAGAGGCGTGAAAGCCGCGGAGGCTGGCGCTGCCAGGGGAGGGCTCCAGGGGCGTGGCTCCTCCGACCTGGGCCAGCTGAGGGAACTGAGCCCTGGCACCCCGTGGTCTGCAGGACTAGGGTCAGCAGAAAGTGGGGGAGCCCATTCGGAGGCAAACAGGAAAGGGCAAGACAGGAAGCATCCCACCCAAGGGAAGATGCGAATTCTGACGCCTCAGCCTCACTGGCCCCACTTCGGGCTTAGGGAGGCTGAGGCGGGGGTGGCGGTGGGCAGGCTGAGGGTGGCCCTGGGCTTCCAGCCTGACCTCCCAGGCCTCCCAGGCAGGCAGGGAACCAGGCAGCCCTCATGCTGGGCAGAAGCAATGGTGTCTCCAAAGCAAACACACAGATCTCAAACTGTACCCCACACAGGCAGGCATGGGGCTTGGGAAGACGCTGACAGCAGCCCCAGCACCCCAAGAGGGGACAGACACCAAGGAGGGGCAGGACCCAGGATGCCAGAGCCCGAGCAAGCACTGCAAACACTCCAAAACCCATGTGCAGCACGGACACCCCGACAGGCAGATCCTGTGTGTGGATGCCAGGGGTGGGGGCTCTGACCTGGCAGAAGCTGCACCCTCGAGAACCACCCTGAACCAGGGCTCCAACGCAGAGCCAGACACAGGCCCCAGTTCCTGCTGGAGGACACCACAGACCACTCTGCGCTGAAATCTCTGATTTCTCCACTACAGCGTAAATCAAGTTACCCAAGACTCATTTCAGAGCCAATATTTTTCACGGATTTAATTGTAAGTGACAGATACATAACGCTGGCAAAATTGGTTTACTGTGGGTTGTTCACACCAGGCGCCATCTACTCCCCCTGGGCACGGGGCACATTGATATGCAAGCCGCTGGAGCCGGGAGTGCCCGCTCTCCAGGGAGCAGCGTGAAGAAACACTTTTCTATTGTACTACTCAGAACCTGGGCTCCATTAGGCGAGAATCGATTCTTTTATTCCCCCGACGACAAGAACAAAACTATTTCATTTCCAGACGCCGCCACAAAGCAGACGAAAACGTGCACTTCCCGGTAATTTTTGGCAATTTTTTTTCCAGCGTGAACTCCTCACACTTCAGGAGCCAAATGGGTTCTGCAGATTTGAGAGAATTCCTAGCAGGAAGGAGTGTCGTCGAGAGAACCAGGGTTCGGCTCTCAACATCTGCTTGCCATTAATACCAGCAGACTCACAACCAGGAGAGGGGTGTGGGCCTCCCCAGGGAGGGGACAGAGCAGCCCACAGTGGGGACACTGGCTGTCCAGCCTGCCCCACATTGCCCTGGTCCCAGCGCAGGCCACTGTCTGCCGGGAGAGGACAGTGGGGAAATGACAGGGTCTTTGCAGGAGAAGGCACGGCAAGTCTCTCCCCTAAGTGTTCAGACATTACAGAGCCCCACTGAATAGCTGCCTGGTAGGGAAAAAACACATTTTGCATTTAAAAAGGGCTTCCAGCTCTGGAGAGGTGGCCCAGGTGTTGAGGGGGGCGCGGGGGAGGCTGCTCAGCACCCACCCAGACAAGGATGTCTTTTTAATACCACAATGTGATGAATTATCTTAAGTAGCACATTAATGTCAGAAATTGAACGTAATCTAACTTCTTTTCTGTGACAATATTAAATGTCTTTCAGGCGGCATTTCTGACTATGTGACATTAGTGCTAATAACACCAGGGAGTGGGGGTGGGGGGTTGGCAGGCTGGTGGCCAAGGGCTCCCTGTCGCTGGGGAAGCACTGGGCGCTCAGGGACAGGGTGGGGGCGTGACTGCCTCGGGGAGGAGGGAGAAGGCCCACAAGGCTGCCCTCAGGAGGAGGTCGGGCAGCAGCTGTCCCCCTGAGAAACTCGGGGCCCTGGGAACAGCAGCAGCTCAGTGCAGTGGCTCCTAAAGGAGCTGTTGACTCCTCTGCGCACCCCCAACACGGATGGCACAAACAGACTAGGTCCCAGCCTGGGTGCGAACCTGGATGCTACCTGCCCTCCACTGCCCGCACCTGACCTCAGCGTCCCCTGGCTCTCAGCACAGCTCTGCAGCCCATATGGCTGGGCAGCAGCAGCCTGGCCCATAGCACCCACCTGCCCTGTCTCAAGGGGACTGTTGAGGGTGGGGAGGATCCAGGTGCCCCAGCCAGCCAGGCCTGGGCCCAAAACACAGGCTGACGCCGCAGCCTCAAATCCCAGGGGCTGTGGAAAAACAGCCCGTGCCAGGTGCACGCACGCAGGTCAGGAGCTCCCTCCTCCCCTGGCAGTACTGGGCACAGAGATGTCCAGGGAGGCAGCAACCCCCAGCCTAGCCCCCAACTCTGGCTTCACCCACCGCCCCCGCCTCACCCCAGGCTCCGCCTTGCCCCAACCCCAGCTGCGCGACCACAAGTCCACGGTCCAGGTCACAGAGCTTCCCCTGCCGTGGGGCCTCGGATGCAGAATGTCGCCTCCGGAGGACAGAGATGCCAGGTGCCCACCAAGCCCTCCTCACCACAAACAGAAACCAGCGCCCACAGGGACAGGCTATCCATTCAGACCCAGGCAGCTGGCAGGGCACTCAGGGTAGGGACCTGAAGTCAGGGAGATCAGGAGGCTCCCAGTGGTCGCAGCACAGGCTCCCCTCTGGACACACATGCAGTTCCACGATGCCAACCGCCTGACACCCCTACCCAAACCCGCCATGGCCTCCAGGCTGGTAGGAGCTGTCAGGTCCGCCCCACAGTAGCCCTCCCCAGGGACCCACTGCTGCCCCAGACCAGTAGCCACCATCAATTCAGGCCAGGGCTGGCCTGGAGAGGTGGGGAGCTCAAGTCACTGAAATGAGCGTTCCAGGGGCTACAAGTACAATGCTCACTACGTCGCCGGGCGGGCAGGGGCACAGCCACCCAGCAACTGCACCATGAGGGCAGGGCCCGGCACACAGCCACTAAACACCCTTCCCCACAGCCGGCATGTTCGGAACCCTCCTGCTGGCCTGACACCGCCCAAGCTCTATCAAAACTCCAAGGTGTGGGTGCCAGGAGGCCCCTCCAGGACTACACAGCTGTGAGGATCAGGCATCCTGGACCCAGTGCAGCTAGGGCAGTGAGAGGGACCTGTGGCACCCTAGGCCCAGGGACAGGGGACTTCTGCCAAGGGGTCTCCAACATAGGCACAGCGTCCCCTCCAGATCCTGCCCCTGGGGAGCTGAGCCCCTGGAAAGTGTAGGCCAACTGAGTCCAGGGGGCACGAAGCCTGGTAGCCATGTTGGGCACAGAGCCTGCAAGGCCTCCTCCAGGCCTGGAGAGCAGTGCTGCCTGGAGACGCAGTGCTGCCTGGAAGACGGCAGTGCTTTCGGGGTGCTAGGGTGGGAGGGGGCTGGCTGCAAAGCAGGCAGGGGGCGGGAAAAAGCCACAGGGGGCACACCATAGGTGCAGGGTCCGATCCTCACCTCCAGAGCTGTGTGACTGACTTCCCACCCTCCATGGGCACGAAGGGCCCACCTCAGTCCATGGGCCCAAGAACCAGGCACTGCCAGCACCCAGCAGATGGCAGGGCCGCCATCCGGTCAGGGTCAGGTATTTCTCCAAGACTCAGTGGGCACAGCCAGCAAGCCCCAGACCCCAGGCTCAGAGCTCCAGGGACAGCCAGGAGCCAGCCTGTCCCATGAGTGATCGAGGCCCTGTGCTCTCCCAGGCTGCAGTCTTCCCATCTGGAGCGCAGCGCCGGAATCACCCCATAACACATTCCTCACCCTCAGCGAGGGCCCCCCTGGACACGGTGACTCCTGAGAGCAGAGGGTCCCCTCCTGCCCTCGACCCCCTCTGGGCCGCGTCTCAGTGGAGCCTACAGAAGGGGCTTCCCTGGATCAAACCCAACCCTTAGTGCCTGGAGCCCCGTGACCTGGCTGACCTTATGCTGAACCTAGCACATGCCCCTGGGGCCCCCAGGACATGCCGCTCCCCACCTGTCCCCGCAGCCCCAGCCCAGCACAGGCCCCCCAGCTCCCTGCTGTCACCTGGGCCTCAGTCTCCCCATGGCACCCCACTGATCACCCTTCTCCAACGCAGAGAAGGAAATGGGGGCCTCTCCACTCCTGCACCCCTCCCGCGTCTTCTCAGATGTCCCTGGCCCCCCCACCCACGGCCCCGACCTTGGGCTGCGTCTACCTTCCCGACGCTGCCGGGGTTGTCCTTGGTCTTGGAGGTGGCCCTGAGCAGGCAGGGGGGTGCCGGGGGCGGCCACAGCTGCAGGACCCCACTGAAGTCAGTGGGGTAGGTGGAGGCGCTGCGGGAGGCTGGAGGCGGTGGCGGGTGGGGCTTCTTGCGCTTGGAGGCCAAGCTGAGCTTCTGCACAGCCCTGGAGAGGAGAGGTAGTGGCAGGATCAGTGCTGGGTGACGGCAGCGTCCTGTCACCTGCCTGCAAGTCACCTGGCGGTCCCAACCTGGGACCTCATCAGCCACCATCCCAGGAAGCACAGCCCAAAATGTGGCTGTGAGGCCCGCGCTTCACTTCTGCAAGTGGACGGTTCAGGCTGCAGCCTCCATGGTGTCCGCACCCCAGGTGCTCCGTCCAGCATTTGGACCGGGCTTGCAGCAGAGGGTCCAGGCCGGTGACAGATGTCCAGACCAACACAAGTCGGGTCCTCCCTGCACTCTGCACTGAATGCCACCCCCACAACCAAGGCCTGTGCCCTCATCCCCCACCCACAGTGGGGGCCAGACAGTGAAAGCTGCTCCAGCCAACGCCCAGGCTGTGGGCAGCCATGCACAGCTGTGACCTGGGCACGTCCACCTAGCTTGCCTGTGCCTCAGTTTCCACATCTCCAAAGTGGGATGAGGTGACAACGGAGGCCTGTGTGTTGCCCTAATGAACGGACGCACTCAAGGTACCCAGCACAGTGCCCACATACAGGAGGGGCTCAATTAATGCTGCTGTCAAGAGTACTGCACCCTAGTCCCCAGTGAGGCCACCTTGCCCCGTGCCTACTCTGTGGCCCTAGAGCCATCCTGGAGCCACTGTCCCGCTCCTGGGCCCCCGTGACCCCTGCCACCCTTGCCACTCAGGGCTGCTGGGAAGTGCCCCCACTGCCACCCTGCCCCTCAGCCAGGCTGAGTGCCTCCCCAACCCGCAGCCCACCCTGAAGCTCAGCCTTGCCCCAGCACCTCCAGGGGTAGGGGATTCCTGCACCCACAGCACCCCCAGGGAACTCCCAGAAGGTACAGAGTCTCCCAAAGCTCCAGACCACAGGACCTCCCAGGGAGAGGCTGACACCTGGGTTTAACACACCCGACAGGGGAGGCCGAGGCATGCTTGGGAGCCACTTGGGTTGACTCCCAGGGGACCTTGACATGCACACACATACAAAGACACACACAGACACACAGAAACACATGCACACATACAGAAACACACACAGATACAGACAGAAACACACAAATGCATACAGAAACACAGACTGATAGAAACACATGCACGTATACAGAAACACACACAGACAGAAACACACGCATGCATACAGAAACAGACACAAAGAAACACACACATGCATACAGAAACAAAGAGACACACATAAGAAACACACGCACGCATACAGAAACACAGAGACACACAGAGACAGAAACACATGCATGCATACAGAAACACGGAGACACACAGAGACAGAAACACATGCACGCATACAGAAACACGGAGACACAGAGACAGAAACACGCACGCATACAGAAACAGAGACATACAGACACACAAGGGCACAGGCATGCATAGAAACATGCACGCAGACACACAGAGACATGGGCATACAGAGATGCACACAGAGAGACACAGGCACAGAGACATGCACACATAGAGACACAGAGACAGAGACACACATACAGAGAGACACAGGCACACAGACACTCAGAGACAAACACACTCAGACACAGAGACAAAAATACACAAACACACACAGAGAAATGCAGAGACACACAAAGAGACATACATAAAGAGACACACACGGAATACAGGCCTGCCGCGCCTCTGAGCCTTGGCTGTGCTAACCCTGCTGCTGGGGACGTGTCCCCAGGTCAAGTCACTGTGCCATGCCTACGCATTCCCCGGGGTGGCTTCTCTGTGGCCCACTCCCGCACCCTCGCAGGGCCCCATAGCCTCCCAGCACATGTTCTGCCGCAGCCACCCAGAGCCCCACTCCGGCTTGTGGGTCTGCCAGCACAGGGACACCAGGATGCCACAGGGGTGAAGGGACACACACACACAGGGTGTCACCACCTCCGAACAGGAGGCGCTCCCCCCCAGGGCCAGAGGCCAGGATGCTACCCAGTGAAGGGTGTGGTTCATCCTGCCCACTGGTGCTCTCCCGACCCATCCTGGGTTCCTCTGTCCACTAATGTACCCCATGCCCCCACAGCTCTCGGCCCCTCAAGTCTATCTTGACTCCCTAAAACTGACCCCAGTGTGGAAGGACCTGCACCCCAGTGCCGGGCCCGGCCTCTCGCTGCCCCCACTGTGGCGGCTAAGCACTGGCGTTTTGCTTAACTTCTTTCATCTTTAATAGGAGTTGTCTTTTAAGAGACCCCAGGGATGGCTTTCCTCCTAGTGAGGTGTCATCGTGGAAAATAAAAGTAATCTACGACACGTGGCGGAGTCCTTAACAGGGCAGTGGCGGGCGGCGCCTGCAGCCACCCAGGCAAGACAAGGGGCCAGGCCGGGGGCTGCCGGGAGCAAGAATCCCAGGAACCAAACCCAGGCTACCCAGGAGAAGCCCAGATCCCTCCAGGGGTGGGAGGCCCGCTGCCTTGGGGATGTGGGTTGTTTGCCCACAGCTGGTGGTAGCAGTGACATCTGCATCCAGGAGTCCAGGACTGTGTGTCCAAGACCTTCAGACCTCACCCGGCATCACCAGCATTTACCCCATACTGTGCCTAAGCTTCGTCTCTAAGGATCTCACAACAGTCCCTTGTCCCCTCCTCACCCAAAGACCACACAGCAGATCAGAGGCAGGATGGAGGCCGAGGAGGTCACCCGTGCTATGTCTGTGTGCCTCCATGTCTCTCCACGGTGGAAGAAGCCCGGGTGGAGAGGAACTCTGGGACAAGCAGGGGGCAGAGCCACAGAGCCACAACCCAACCTCAGAGGGACCCCCAGAGGGAGCAGGGAGACTGGGCAGGGGTCTGGGCGAGGCCAGAGGGAGGCAGGCGGGGCGGCATCTGCCCGTTTGGGGCACAGGCAACCGGAGGCTTGGATCTCACCAGTGGCTGCTCCGGGGGTTCTTCCTGCCCACCCAGCACTCCAGCCTCAGCCTCACGTTCCAGGCCCCCACCCCACAACCTTGGGTTACGCCTCAGCTTCCTGTCAGACCCCTGCAAAGGAAGAAGCTACCACCCTGGTTTGGAGAACATCAGCATCTAGCAGGCACGACGGGGACGGCCTGCCCCACCCTGCTGCCTGGCACTGCCCCCAGAGCTGGGACCCCAGCTTTCTCAGCGTGGGGAGACGGAAGAGTGGGACACTGCAGGTGCAGGTAGGAAGGCCCTCAGCCGATAATCTGGGCAGGCAGGGCTGAGGACAGTCCCCCTGGGAACTCTGAGAAGGAACGGGGAGCCTCCCCGGATCCCTTTCCTCCTCTGGAAATAGACGTGGGGACACCCAATGCGTACCCCCGCTGGAGGGTGTGAGCTCGGCCTCAAGTCCATAGGGCAGGTCACGCCCACCTAGAGCCGGCTCCTCGCCCCTCCCCTGCAGCTCCCTCAGGCTGGGCGGGGTCAGGGTACCAGCTCTGACCTGAGGCTGTGGGCGATAGGGCATGCGCACCCACATCCCAAGCCTCCAGGGACACGGAGGCCCGGCCAGCACTGGAGATGGAGCCGCACGTGGAGAAGCCGGAGGGAGACGGAAGCTGGAGCCTCAGGTCTGCAGAGGCCAAAACCAAGCTGGCGCTTTGCCCTGTCCTCCACGAGGGCTCTGCCCCTCCACTGACCCTCGAAGGAGCCCAAGTCTGCAGCACAGACCTCAGGTGTGCCTGGGCCACAGTGGGCACACAGAGACCCCAGGCCACCCGGACAGAGGCTGGCCCCAGCATCCTCTGCACTTCCACCGGCCCTGGAGGTCTAGAAGGTTGTTTGCCCCACATCTGCACCCCACAATCTGACCTTGCTTGGGGCGCCCCACCTCCAGGGGCCCTTCGCCAACAGGCTGCACCCCAGCCCGCTGGCCTCTCGGAGCCGCTTTCGCAGGCTGACCTCACTGGCATGACTCAAAGGTCCATCACTGTGCTAACAAGGCCGGAGAACAGGCACTTTCTCCTCTGATGAAATTCAGGCCCCCGTGGAAACGCTCGTCAGACACAGAAACAGCAGCCCCCACCTGGCGACCACGCTTAGGTTCAACAGCCCTTGAGGGCTCCCAGCCTTGTGAAGACAGGAACTTGCTTTCTGGGCAGCGGGGAGGGTGGTCTCCCCCAGGCTACAACAGACGCCGCCCACACCGAACACTGCCAAGGAACGGCAGCCCTCGGTGGGCAAGCCTGAGGGGTCTGACTCTGAAGGGAAGACTGAGAAAAAGCAGGAACTTCACCTGCATATGCAGCCCCTTTCCTCACAAGACACCTCCTCCAGGAAGCCTGCCCGGATGCCCCGAGATGGGTGTCCCCAGCCCCTGCACTTCCTGCTTCTATGGGAACCGCCCCCTGCCACGAGACACCAGTTTACACAGCTGTGTCCCTGACAGCAGGGACCCTGGAGGCAGATGTTCACAGAAGACGCTCAGAACACACGAGAGTGAGGATGAGGGAGAGTGGGCTCCGTGCCCCCAGAGCCACTGGGTGTCTTGCCGCAATCCACAGCCTCGCCTGGCTCATTGGTCCTGGCCATCGATTCATGTAAACAGAAAGGGAAATATTTTCCTTTTTACAGAGAAAAATCACCTCTTCCAAACAAGAGGGTAATTTCACAGGCAGTTGGCCTTGATGGTGAGGCCCTTAATTACCCCAAAGAGACACGCAAGCCTGTGCGGTGGCAGGCAGGAATCAGTTACAGGCAACCCAGAGCTTCCGCACTGGCCGGGTGAGGTTGGTGGACAGAGCCCACCCTCCCTATCCCACCTCACCCCAGGGGCACCTGCCACCTGCTGGACCAGCCCCAACAAGGAGCCAGAGCAGCCCTCGGGGGACCCCAGGGGGTCCTGCATACCCGCAAAGAGGACCCTGGAACTCAGCTGGAGGCAACAGCAGCTGCGACTCCCAGCCGGGCCGTGGCCAGCCCTTCCCATGTCCTGGATTTTCACCCACAGGCCAGAAGACGGGTGGGGACCCCTCTCCAGACAGTGCCTTCCATGTGGGTCCCCGGCTAAGCCCCTGGGCAGTGGTCCCCTCACCAGTGTGGCCCTGCCGCTGGGTGCCAGCCTGACCATCCATGGGCCTGGCCATCCAGGCAGACACAGGGGCTCTACTGAGGCCACAGTGGGGTGGAGAGTGGGGGCCTTGGGTACCTGTGAGCACCATGAGGTGTCCCCTACCCGAGAGAAGCAACCCCCTTGGCAGTTCTTCCAGAGACGTTTGATTTGGGGTCTGGGAAGGGACCCCCATACCAGCACAGCAGCGGGCAGGCGAGAGTGATGGCGGAAGCATCTCAGAGGTGCCCCTGCAGAGGCTCCCAGCACCGGCATGAAGGATCGGGGCCTCAGACAGAGTCACCAGAGTCTTCAGAGAACTCCTCACCCTGGGGCCACTGCCCACGCGCCCCACCTTTGCGAACACTCGCTAGGCCAGCATACCGAACTCTGTCACAGCTGCGTGGCCTCAGTCCCCGCAGCCCCCCAGCCACCCCCAAGGGGTGATGGCATGGGACTCAGACCCTGCCCTATCTATGCTCCTGTTAGCATTAACAAAACCTAGGCACCGGGCACCCACGGGATCACCAGACAGCCCAGCCTCCCTGTGTGGAGATGAGGAGCCCAGAGACCACCGGAAGAGTCAGGGGCAGCCTGAGGCTGGTGCCCTAGCCAAGGTGGGGGGTACTTGTGGGCAGCAGCACAGCCAAGACTCACCCCAGGCCCACAGGACTGGAAAACCCAAATCCTGACCTCTGCCCCATCCTGTCACCACTTGGCAATCTGCCTGCCAGACTCCTACTCAACCCTCAAAGCCCACTCCCTGAGAGGCCACTCTGCCCTGGCTGCTGCACGGGTCCCGTGCTGCCATCTAAGGCTGCCTCCACAGAGGTACCCCTCCGTCCCTCCAGACTGGAAACTTCCCAAGGGCAGGCCAGGGGCTGGGGACAGCACCGCCCCTCCCGGGTCCTCTGCAAGGGTGGAGGCGGGAGCACAGAAGCTACCCTCAGCACATGCCGGAGACCCTGGGGCAGGGGATGAAGTTCCACTGTCGCCTGGTGGACTCGTCCCCCACTCTGAGCCACAGCCCCACACCCATAAAACCCAGGAGCAGACAGCCCCTCTGATCTCACCCTCGAGGGTTCAGGGTGCTACCGCCCCACAGAGGAGGTCTCCCACCACTGACCCCAGCCCATGTCAGCACGTCAGGCACCCATCCACTGGGCCCACCTGCTAGGACGTCCCCAATCACAACCTGACCCATGACGTGCCACCCGCAGTGGCCTTGCAGAAGCTGCTGAGACCCAGGGTGCCTGACAGCCTGGAAGTAATGGCCGCTGGCAGCGCCCCACGTTGTGAGACCTGCCTCTGGGTCCCCAGCCCATGCACTGGTTTCCATGGTAACTTCCCAAGGTCAGCAGGCAGCACCGCTGGGGAGCAGCACCAGCCTCGGCTCCCAGACAAAAGGCAGCAAGGCCGCTTGGGGGCTCCAGGTCACCAAGCAGCCGGCCCAGGGGCCGACACCCCACCCCTGTTCCCAGTGTCAAGACCCCTCCTCGGGCACCAGGGCCCTTAGCATCAGGGACAGGGGAGCTCTGAGCACTGGAGCTATTCTTTCTTTCAGAAGTCACCACATGTCAAATCCTCCTGCCAAACAGGACCAGAAGGAGCGTGGCCACAGGGCCGTGCCCAGCCCAGCCGCACAGCCCTTTCATTCAGGACGAGGCGGGGTGGGACAGGGTGGGCTGGCACACACACAGGGGACCCCAGAGCAGCCTGAGCAGGACCCCCACCCGCTCCCACCAGGGTCCCACCCAGCTGTGTTCCCAGTCAGTGTCTAACTGGGGTGGCGCTGAGGCCACACAGGTCACGTGCTTGGCCTGGCTGAGTTCCCACGCAGCGGTGTGCTCATCAGCCCTCGGCCCGGCACACGGCAGTGACAATGCCCTAATCACATGCCCCGTCACTCCGAAATCACACTGCACAGTCCCCAGGGCCGGCGCCGATAAGACTCCCTCCTCTCTGGCCGCCGGGTGTGATGCGTGTTCAAGCTTATCAGTACCTCGCGGGGCTGCTAATGGGACAGTGACCCGCGGCTGGGCCTGCCATTACCATGCATTATGGCAATTACATCCTGTAATCCGTGTCCTTACACCACCGGGATGAGAGGAGGCCCTGCCACGGGTACGCAGGACCAAGGGCCCCGCCGGGAGGGGCCCAGTGGAGGCCCCCACGCCACGCTCCTCCACACCAACTCCCCTCCCACCTCTGCTCTCCTGTTCCCTCTGCCCGGCCCACCACATCCACACCAGCAGTTTGTCCACGACCTGGTGCCTGCAGGGCCTTGGGCTTGGCACTAAGGCAGTGGTGGGGAAGGGGGGCACAGAGAAACCAAACACCCCGAGCTCAGGGCCTGGGAAGGGACCAAGTGACGCAGACATGGTCACCCGATGTGGGATGCTGCTGGTGGAGCTGGCCCTGCTGACCATGAGCCTGGCTGGCACTGTGGGCACCATGGGCACCTGCCCAGGCCCCTGCCCCAAAGGCCAGCCTGGCCATCTCCATGGCCCCAGCCTGCGCCTGCCCCACCAGCCCTTGGTGTCCACAGCTGAGCTGCCTCCCTCCCAGCCAACCACACTCTCCAAGCTTCAGAGACATTTTCTTGCTGCATTCACGACTCTATGAGGAGGAGCCCAGCTGATGGGAGGAAACTGAGGCACAGAGCGGTTAGGTGATTTGCCCAAGATTGCACAGCTCAGAAAGAGCAGGGACTGGGCTCCAACCCAGGCAAAGTCCTGGCACAGAGCCCCTCCCTGGACAGCTCCCCTGAGGGTGACATGTCCCCAACATTCCGCTTGACACCCACAGGACAAGCACTGCCCTGGCATGGGGCCCGAGAGGCCGGCAGGTGGCGAGCAGCGCAGCAGCTGTGATCCATGAGCTCCCCACCCACTCGTCTCGGCAGCAAGCGTGGCCGAGGTCCCCCAGGAACGGCCTGCAGGTCCCCAGGGACCCAGAGCCAGGGCCATGCCCTCCCACACCCTGCCCTGCCCACGAGGCTGCCCAGGACCTACCTTATGAAGAAGGATGCTGCAGCAGAGGGGCCTGTGGAGCCCCCCACCGAGCCCGGGGTCGGGGTGACCAGGGCCGACGTGCAGGCCCCGCCACGGCCCCAGGCCTTCGACAAGCCATCAGGGCCCGCCATGGGGGCACCTTCTCGGACCGAGTCTGCCACCGCCACAGCCGCCACCGCTGCCTCAGCCTGGAGGGAAGGAGAGAGCGCATATGAGGAACCCATGGCAGAGACACCACCACGCCCAGGCACCAGGAGTGGGAGAGGCCGGCCTGGGCACCCCGGAGCCCAGTTCTGAGGGTGGGCTGCTTCACCCTCAGGACCCAGCCCATGAAGCCGGGAAGGCCCCAGAAATCAGGGCTGGGAGAGCGGACCAGTGGGGAAGGCCTGCCTGGGCCCTGAAGTCACATCCCCAGCTCGAGGGTGCAGGTGGCTGGCCCCCGCAGGACTCCTTGGAGGCAGAGGGGAGGCAGACGGCGGCCCAGGAGCCGGACTTTCCACCTCTCCCCCATCAAGCTCCAGAATCGCAGTGACCACAATGGTCAAGACCGATGAACACAGGACCCCCACCCTCTCACCCCTGTGCCACCTGGGAGCACCCAGTGGCATTAATTGGAGAAGAAACCACAATAAATATTTGGCAGGAGCACTAATTGCCCACGCATGGTGATGTATGATGCTCCCTCAGCTGAAATACTACCCTGGCATTTCCAACTCATTAGCTCAAATAAATCCCAGAAAGGGAGCCTGCCTCATAATGAAGCACAAACGTAATTAAACGCCCGGGACGGCCCAGCCAACGTGAGCTCCACCTCCGCACACTCCGTTCCCACACACGCCTGGCCCCGAACCCTAAGCCAAACTTGGGTGGCTTGGGGGCATGCAAACCCTGGCTGGGCAGGGAAGTCTTCAGCCCGCCACCCATCACCCCCACCCCTTCCCCAAGCCCCCACTGCCCCAAGCTCTCCAAGGACCCCCTTGGGCACCGTGGCCTGGTCACGGTTGCCCGGGTGCCAAGTATCCAATCAACAGCCACGGCCCGTGGTGTGCCTTGTGCCCAGGCTAGCAGAGGACTGGGTCCCCATGCTGAGGGGACGTGGGCTGGTCTGAAGGGCTCAGCTTCCTCAGGTGTCCCACGTGGCCCAGGTCAGAGGCCAGGCACAGCACATCAACAGAACAAGCCGCCCCGGGGCCCCAAGGGACGCTCCAGACAGAGGCCCTGCCGTCCAGGCAGTCTCCCTCCTCACCCTGTGGAGGGCTCACCCTGCCCAACCCCTGTCCGGCACCAGCTTCCAGGCCCCATGAGTGCTATGAGAGAACCATGTCTGCAGCAGGAAGTTCAGTACACAGACAGCCCCAAGACCTTTAGGCTGGACGAAGCCGGGCACCCTCCCAGACCCTAGGCCCCAGCCACTCCTCCGGGGCTTCCAGGACTGGCCAGTAACAGAAAAGGCTGACCATGGGACCTGGAACAGCTCACTGGACACTGTGCCAGCACACCACACCCACCACCAGCCTGCAGGGCAGGAACTCCTGTGCATCCCTCTGCACCCAGCCTGGCCAGCCCTCTCCTTCTCCAAGCGGCCCCTTGCCTCAAATGTGAACTCTATTTTATTACTTAATATATGTGTGCTCCCTATCAAAGGCCTAAACTCCTTAGCTGACCAGACAGGCGCAGAAAGGAGTTATCTTTAAAGCTGTGATGAAAGCAGCAGGTCCTCAGCCCCTCGAGCAGAGCCACGTCTGGCTGAGCATGCTCAGGCGTGGTACTAGCACCCAAGGCCAGTGCTCCGGGGGCCAGGGCCGGGGGCATACCACCCACAGGCAGCACGTCAAGATGGCACCACGGTGGGGCCCCATTTGGCATCCGGGGCCAGGCCCCATCAGTCCCCAGGAGGCACCAGGACACCCTGCCTCCCCCGCCGGACAGGGGCACCAAGGCTGGAGGGGCCACAGCAGGGACAGAGCTGCAGTGCGGAGCCCACCGGCCCCTCCAGCCTCTCCCACAGGGCCCCAGCCCTCCCCCGTCTCAGGCCAGCCTCTCCGCCTCCAGCCAGAGGCTCCAGGCCCGCCCAGCAACGGTGCAGGCCTGCGGCCAGCTGCGCCTCCCCACACTGACCTGTCTCAGGAGTCCGGCACGCGCCTCGGCTCCACCATCCCACGCGCTGCCGGGACACCGCCCCATCCGCCGGGACGGCCACTGCCAATTCCTGCCGGAAGCAGAGCCCGGGCATGCCAAAAGAAGCCGTCTGGCAAAGCGAGAGCCGGGGGCGGGGGAGGACGGCGAGAGGGAAGACCACAACACGGGGGCAGAAGAGAGGGGGCGGGCGGCCAAACAGAACACGTGATGGAGGCGCCACAGCAGCAACAGAAGGAAGGCGGGAGAGAGGGCGGTGTGAGGCCGAGGGGCGCACAGCCAAGGGCCCTCCAGCGGGAGCTTCTGAGCCACAGCAGGCACCTGCCACCTCGAGGAAGTTTAGGAAGCGCCAAGCTAACCCTTTCCTCAAGAGCCCTCCAGGCCCGAACACCTCTGTAAGGTTCTGGCCCCTGCAAGACACCAGCCCCCGAGAGAAACGCTCCACTGGGTGCTGTTTCGTGCTGAAACGTGGGGGAGAAAGGGAGCAGGGGGCTGAGGAGCAGCCCGGAGGCTCAGAGCGAACTCCCAGTTGCCACCGTCATCCCTGCACGCGTGTGGACGTGCCCACCCTGCAGAGCCTCGCAAGGGGGACTCACCCACTCACGACAAGCTCCGGCCTCATCACAGAAGGGCCCTGGGGCCTAGACAGACCTGAGTTGTAAGATCTGCCCCTGCCCGGCCCATCTCAGCCCTGAGGACCACGGGACCCCCTCCAGAGCCAGGCCTGGCTGGCTGTCACCAGGCCCCAAGCTGGTGACACCCAACTTCCACGAACAGAGGCACCCTAGCTCCTCAGGGCCACCGCCAATACCTCCAGCACCCCACCCCGACCACCAGGCCACCCTCTGTGGGGGGTCCACTGTGCCACTTCCAACCCACTGTGGCTCTCAAGTCCAGAGCCTGGGTCTCACAGTTCTGTTCACGTGTCCCAGGCCCCGGCAGCCTCTGTTGGTGTAGGCAGGGCACTGAGGGGGCCCCCACAACCACTGTCCAGAGCTCTCCGTGCAGGTGGGGTCAGGGACAGACACAGCCAGGCTCCGTGGGCAGCTTCTGTCCTCCGTAACGGCAGCACTACCCTGGCCCAATAGCCCGGAAAGAACCGCTGGAGAGCCAGGCCAGGCGGTTCCACAGCCCAGGAGTCTCTGGACAGTCAAGACATGGGATGTTCCAGACCCTCCTGTGGCTACAGGGGCCCTGGGAACCCCGGGCCGCCCACCACCCTCTAAGGACCAGCCTCTGGCCAGACCATGGAGCATCCCCTGCCAAGCCCAGGCCAAGGCCAAAGTGCCATAGCTGGGCCCTGCCCGTCCTCTCCACATCATGTAACAGAGGGGGCTGCAGCACCCCATCCCACCCGCTGGCTCCCGGTCAGTGTTCGCCTTGGAACAATCTCGCTCGGCCCAGGGGTGGCGGATGGTCTGCGGTGGAGACCTGCAGCGCGTGTCTTCACAAGTACTTAATTCTACAGTCTAACAGGCACCATTAACATTCCAGCGCCACACTAATGATCAATGCCCTGGTTCAGGGGAAATTACCTCATCTGAATCCTAAAGTTCTATTTATGGTTCTAATAATCTCTCTATTGATCGCCAGGACTGTTGTCTAATTATAAATCCATTCCCGCCCACCCTGGCTGAGGTCGATGTGCACCGAACGCTGGGCAGCTCATGGTGCGCCGTCCACCAGCAGGGCTGCCCAGCAAGGAGCCTGCAATCTTCTCCACCCTCAGCCACCAGTAGGGTACAGTGAGGCCGAGTGGGCCAGGAAGACAGGAGCAGGAGACGGGGGCGCCTGTGCCCACCATCCTGCATCTCAGGCCCAGCCCCTGAGTCTTCCACACAGGCCCAGCTCAATGGCACCTCCTCCAGGATGCTGCTTGGCTCATCTGCTGCAGCCTAGCACCATCCTCGCCCGCCCCTCCCAGGATGCCCCGCTCTAGTGCCAGGAGGCATCTCATGGCAAGGGTGGGCCTCTCTGTTCTTGGCCTCACCAGGGAGGTCACAGGTGAAGGGGGGTGGGTGCCGAGGCCACAGGGGAACCATCACACCAGCTGGGCCCCCGGGGTTGTCCAGAAGTTCCTCCCGTGAGCCTCCACGCACCTCAACCCCTAGGGCAGCCCGGCAGCCTGGGAAGGACTGGCCCAGCAGACAGTGCCAGGGCAGTACCAAGGCCAGCCCCTAGCTGGGGCAGGATCCTGACGTCCAGACAGGCCACCTCACTTGTCACAGAGGCCAAAAGCCCAGAAGCAAGGGCAGGGCCTGCCTGGCCTCAGGATCAGTGGTCAACGTTGCCCCAGAGACTATAGGGTCTGCCCCTGGGAACACCGCCAGGCCGGAGACCGAGGGAGAAGGGAGAGCTTGTGCTGGCCGCTCTGTGGTGACCGGACAGTGTACCAGGCAGAAACAGCATTCTTCACGGCCACCCACGTCTCTCTACCCCCGGGGTTCCATAGGGGTGGGCGACGCAGAGGGCCTCTCCTTGTAGCCACACCCACCTGTGTGGTCATCAATTGCAACTGCCGGTCCCTGCCCCATGTCCACGGATGCCTCACACCCTGAGGCCTCCACACAGCCCTTGCCCTGCTGCAAGGGGCCTCCAGCTCCATCGGCCCGGTGAGCCCCGACCTATGTACAGTGCACTGTGCATCACCAAGCCCTGTGCTGGGCACCCATGGGCCCTCAGCCCCAGCCCTCAAAAGGCATACAGGGAGGGGCCCGTGCCCCCAGAGAAGGTATCCCTGAGTCAGGCAGGGCCCTGAGAGCAGCTGCTGTGCCCTTCCAGAAAGGCCCCCGGCCCAGCCCCGTCACAGCTGGCCCATGCACCCCCCAAACCAAAGCAACTCCTCTAGCTCAGATGCTTTGGCCCCTATAGCCCACCCTTTCAGGACCCTCCATTCTGGGATCCCTTCTCCCAAAGAGACAACGCCCGCGGGGGGGTACTTGGAAGAAAAAGCCCACCCACCAGCAAAGCTCATAGCCAATGGAAGGCAGCCTCAGAGCTGACTCATCTCAGGCCGGGAGCCCACACGGGTCAGTGTCGCCCAGAGCTGGCTCCAGAAAAGCCACACCCATTGCAGGGGGTGACTGCAGACACATGGTAGAATGTGGAGGACGCTGTAGGACAGTCAGGCCTAGGCGCATTCTTCAGTCAGCTAACTAAACAGGCGGCTCCTCAGGGAGGCCAGGCCTGGGTGGGGATGGGCTGGGACCCCTGCTGCCAACTGCAGGCTGGCTGGGTCCCCTGTGCATTTGGCAGGTCCGTGTCACCAGGGCCATGCTCCTGGGCAGCCTGGCAGGGCGGGCTCCCCACAAGGAGACGCTCCCTCCACCCCAACCCCAGGGGCTGGCTCTGCTGTCTTCCCAGGGGTCCTGGGGGCCTCCCCATTGGCTCACAGCTTCATGAGGGCTCTTGGAGCAAAGCTGACCCAAAGTGTCCCCAACAGCTGCTCCCAGGAAACACTGACACCCAGTGCCATCGAGGGTGCATCTGATGTGAGGACCCAGGAGTGTCCGGGGAACCCCCAGCCCACAGGCCCCTCCCTTCAGGACAGCCTTGTGGACAGAGACACAGGAAGGAAGCCCAGGTCTGACCGAGGAGGCCGGCAGCCCCCATCCGCCGAGCAAGACACTCACCAGGCACGCAGGCGGGAGGAAGCTGTTGACCCTCGAGACGCTCCACATGCCCTCCAGGCATTGCTGGGCCTGGATGGTGACCGTGCTCAGCGCCCCTCCAAGGCCCGCAGGTGCCACGGACACCTGGACACTAGGCCCAGGGGGCCAGGCCAGCCCCTTGTTCCTGTCTGGCCCAGCTCGGCCCGGATGCTTCCCTGCAGAGCCTGCTTGTCCTGGTGTGTCCCTCGAGCTGGTCATGGTGCTGGGGAGCGAGAGGCCAGGGCCTCCATGGGGGACGTCGAGGTCCTCATGGCTGGCAGGGGCCTGCAGCAGGTGCACCGCCTCCCGTGTGAGCTGCTGCAGGTGTGTGGCGCAGACATCACAGCGGGGCTCGGCCTCTGGGCGACAGGCTGGCAGGGCCCCAGGTGCTGGAAGCTTGTCGAGAAGCAGGGCAGAGAGACAAGGATCCTGAGGACAGCAAGGGACAAAGGCAGGGTCAGCGTGGGGGAGGGAGGGCCGGCACCCAGAGCCCACCAGCACTCTCACCCGCCTTGAGCCGCAAGCTCCCGCCTGGCCACCGCACCATCCGTAATGGATTAATAAGCCCAAACAGTTTCATCCACACGAGCCCAGCAGGAAAATAATTATCAGGCTTCATCGTGAGGCTCGCAGTGCCCTTGTTAACTGTCCACCTTCCCCAGCCGTCATTAACCGCCCCGGCCTGAGGCTAACAAGGCGGGTTTGCAGCTTCCGGACAACTGTCAGCTAAGGCCACCTGGCTGGGGGCGCACAAGAGGCTGGCAGGAAACAGGGACCCTTAAAATAAGCAGCATTGGCCAGGCGAGGTGGCTCACGCCTATAATCCCACTACTATGGGAGGCCGAGGTGAGCAGATCACAAGATCAGGAGATTTTTTTGTATTTTTAGTAGAGACGGGGTTTCACCTGGCCAACATGGTGAAACCCTGTCTCTACTACAAATACAAAAAATTAGCTGGGCGTGGTAGCGCACGCCTGTTGTCCCAGCTACTCGGGAGGCTGAGGCAGGAGAAGTGCTTGAACCCAGGAGGCAGAGATAGCAGTGAGCCAGGATCACAGCACTGCACTACAGCGTGGGCGACAGTGCGAGGCTCCGTCTCAAAAAACTTAAATAAATAAATAAATAAAAGCAACCTCTTCGGCCAGCCACGGTGGCTCACGCCTGTAATCCCAGCACTTTGGGAGGCCAAGGTGAGTGGATCACAAGGTCAGATCAAGACCATCCTCACCCGAATGGTGAAACCCCGTCTCTACTGAAAATACAAAAATTAGCCCCCAGCTTCCCACCACCCACAGCCTGGGCCTCCCCACCCTGCCTGGCCCCAGGCAGTCCCTGGCTCTCGGTCTGGCCACACTGCCCCCAAAGGATTCCAGGCAAGACCTATCTCCAATGCAGCCACCCTGTTGGCCCCAAAAGGCACCACGGCTTTCTCAAACTTGCCCATTTCTCAGATGAGGAAGCTGAAGCCCATCATCCCAGGGGGTGTCTCATTCGCCCACCCACATTGCTTGAGCCAGCCCTTGGCTGGCCGGGCTGCCCTGGAGGCTCACAGTGGTGGCAGCTATGGTCAGGGTGGCCAGTGCCAGCCCAGCTTTCAAGGCAATCATGCTTCCCTGGGACCACTCTACACTCTCCACAGTCCCAGGCAGACCAGGTCACATGAAAGGGCGACCCCCACCAGGCCCAGCTGCCTGATTTATGGGCCACTCCAGAGGCCTGGATTTCCTCCAGCCCAGGGCCTGCAGAGCCTCTGAAGAGCCTGGTGCGTCTGGTCCCGATTAGCCGATGCCCCTCCCTCCTGCTGCTGCTGGGATTCGCTGAGGTCAGCCACGAGGAGCACTGAAGAGGAGGGGGGGAAGAGGGGGGGGAAGCGGGGGGTGGGGGGGAGCGTCACGAGGACGGGCATGACCAGGGGGCGGGGGAAGTGCAGGCGCTGCCGTCGCGTGCTCTCAATCCAAGGACATCGTCGCGGG
>CAUYQU010087359.1:0-28411 GCA_963574635.1 Cheracebus regulus
CCCCCCCCCCCCCCCCCCCCCCCCCCCCCCCCCCCCCCCCCCCCCCCCCCCCCCCCCCCCCCCCCCCCCCCCCCCCCCCCCCCCCCCCCCCCCCCCCCCCCCCCCCCCCCCCCCCCCCCCCCCAAGGGAAGCGCTGAGAAAGGCTTATGCCTTACGTGAATTTTCTTGGTTCTCAGTGCCCTTAGTGTTTCAGAATTTCTCCTATGGTACTCCCTGGACCAATAGAAAAATCTAACCATTCCATTTATCAGGTACAGTTCAAACAGCCTAATAAGTAGATATGTCTTGATAATTTAGTAGCTGTTTGAAAAATAAATTGAGCACTATAGAGTTGCTCTAGTTTAGAATTTTTTTTTTTTAAGATGGAGTCTCACTCTGTCACCCAGGCTGGAGTGCAGTGGCTCAATCTCAGCTCACTGCAACCTCCAACTCCAGGGTTCAAGCAATTCTTCTGCCTCAGCCTCCCCAGTGGCTGGGATTACTACAGGTATGTGCCACCACACCCACCCAGCTAGTTTTGATTTTTTCAACTACACACATAATTCACCCAATGACAATTAAGTGGTTTTTTGGTATATTCAGAACTGTGCAACTGTCACCTCTAAAAGAAACCCTGTACTCATTAGCAGTCACTATTCCTTCCCTGTCATTTCCCCATCCCTAGGCTACCACGAATCTACTTTCTGTCTCTATACTACATTCCCTTCTAACATAGCTGATTAATATTCCATTGTATGGATATGCCATATTTTGTTTATCCATTCATCATTCATCAGTTGATGAACACTGGTCTGTTTCCAGTTTTTGGCTATTTTCAATAATGCTGCTGTGAACAGTCACGTTTTTGTGTGAATATTTTCAAGTTTTTGTGTGAATATGTTTTGATTTCTTTTGGGTATATACATATGATTGGAATTGCTGGGTCTTATAGTGTGGGTAACACCCCCCATGGGCACCGAGGAAGGAGAACTGCCCAGACCCCAGGCACAACTAGTGCCTGAAGAATATCTTATAGTGTTATGGCTCAGCTATTTCCTTTATATAATCCTTCATATATAATCATATAGTGCTTGAAGTGTAACTTACTGCTTACATATATCTATCACACTTAGTTCTATATAATCATACAGGTATTATAGTCAGAGCTATACTGACACATTTAGTGCTGATTTATATAATCCTTCTATATAACCATACAGTAGTTCGTAGTAGGAGGAATGCCTAGAGCAGTCACAGAACAGAAGCAGTATATGGGAAAACAGCCAGACCAGGATGAGAACCAAAGATCCAGGCGGTGGCGTCCCTGCCTGCAAGGGCATACGCTGTATGGCAGGCTTGAAGCAAGTGCCTCTCCTCCTGATAAAGGAGTTGTAGGACCTTGCATTCAGTTCCTGTGGAAAGTAGGCCTCAGGCCTGAGATCCTAGAAGTAACCAAGGGAGAAGAACCCCTCTGGTGTGACCAGTCACGGTGGCTATACACCCTGTCAGTCTTTTCTCGCTTCTGTGCTAGCTCAAAGAATCCTCTGATAAATATCTTAAGAGCACAAGTCTGTCAGCTCCCACTGCATTAAGCTTACAGTATCCTTCTATTAGAAATCCTTTGAGGTCTCCAGTCCCCAGATAAGAAGTGTTACTCATGACACCTGTTGCACACAGCCCACCTCCTTGCCTCAGTGACCTAATGGGAGTGGACCCCTTTTCTGTACACGACCCTCTACTACTGCGCACGGCACAGCCCCCTGCCATGCACGGCCCACCTCTCTGCCCAGGTGACATAATGGGGTGGTCCCCTCCCTTGTAACTCACGTGATTATGTACACCCTATTACGAAGCCTATGGATGATGACCTCCCTCACGACCCTGCCCCCTGCTTGTACCTAATAAATATAGATGCTCTTAGGCATTTGGAGGCCGCTGCTGATCTCCACTCACAGGTGGTGTGGCCCCCTGAGTCCTGATGCTCCTCACCAGTTCTTCAGTGTCCTGCCTCTTTACCTCTTGGATCCTGCACCCCAACACAGCATAAAGGACACCCCACGACCCTGTGGGGCCTCCACAGCCCTACATCTGGTGCCCAATGTGTGGGTGCCCTACGTACAGGTACTGGTGTTGAGTCAGATTTCTCTGGTTGCTACAGTTTCAAGGTCACTGGATGGTAACTATGCAGCTTTGCTGGTCCTTTGTCCCTATGCTTTCCCCTAAACTCTAAACTGACCTGAGAAACCTCTAACCTGACATGCAACTAGACCACTATGCTATATTTCCAGTTGCCATCTTGGACACCTCTACCTACATTTTGCAGGGACAGCAACATGTCCCAAACTGCAATCATGTTCCCTTGCAAACACGCCCTCCACTTGCACCCCTTCCTCATCATTCACTGGGCTGCCCAAACTGCAGCCATGAGCATTTGCCTTTTATCCTCAATTCTGGCTCTCTGCTGCGTCAGCGATCCTTCCCCCTGTTGCTGTGGAGATGCCTCCCCGGCATGCACCTGAACCATAGCTGGATCTGATCGCTCTTTCTGCCTCCTGCTTTTACTCCCACCCTCACCTCCTTCTCCACACTCCTGCCACTGATGTCTTCTAACATGCAAATGTGAGTACATCACTCTCCACTTCAGTATCTGTCAGTGACCCTGAAATGCATTCAAAAAGAAGTACAATATCTTGGCAAGGCATACCCGTCTTAATTCAGCGTCGCTGTTCCTTCAGTCTCACCTCTGGCCATAACAAAGCGTCCTGTGCGGTGCTCCATCATGCTTCCAAGCCTGACCCCCCTCACCCCAGTCCTGTAAACTCATCACATGTCATGTCCGATTGCTGGTTTTCTTCTGTTTCCATCCAAGCATGTGAATTGCTTGAGGACAAAGGTAGTGCCTTGAATTTCTGGCATCATGCTTTGCACATAGTAGTTATCCAACAAATATGTGTTGAATGAATGAATGAATTGTATGCAACACCAGATCGGGAGCTGTGATACAAGGATTTTAGTGGCACAGGCTTGTCTCCGGGAAGCCTCTCAGCCTCTTTAGAGTTCATGGCCATAAACCAATAGTTTCAAAGTTACTTCTTTTTGACATGGATAGATCCTGGGCTTATTAAATTGAAAGCATCTATTTTATTTTAAAAATGTTATTAACTAGGGGCATCACTCCACCCTCAAAAGTTTTTTTTAATTATTTGTTTTGGAGAAACCATTAACCTACTTAAATGATTAATTAAAAAGCCATTTATTCTGCACAAATAGCTGTTTGAAGCTGTCCTGCTTACCTACAGATATTCGTCTAAGGGCCCGCAGACATTCGGACACCCGCAGACAGAACTTACTTCCTGGACCTCCCACAACATTTCTCACTTTAGATCTTTTTTTCTTACCCTCTTTCAGCTTTCCCATTGAGGAGCTCTGAAAACAATCGAAAATGCTTTGCCTGGCAACTTCCAAGAACAAGCACCCGGGGGCTAAGAGAACGCAATAATTTGTAAGCTGCCAGTTAAGGCATAGCTCCTTCATCATCACAGGTGAAGCACCAATGCCTCTCCCACGTGAAATCCGTTCACTCCCAGTTTTACTACATAACACATTTCTGCAACCTTGGACGCCTGTCATTAGCCTCTCCAGTAGTTTTGGGCACAAGGTGGACTGCGAAAGTAGTGTATTAAAAAGTTAACGTTTAAAGAAAGAAAAAGTTAACGTTTTTCGCTTGGATGCCCTCTCCCCACAGCTATTAACAAGGTGAGAGAAATCAGGTGACTCCCAGTCATCATCCAGCGGTTTCCTCACCACTTATGATCAAGACAAATTAAAGAATAAAAATAAAATCCTATTGGCGAAGCTGCCACTGTCTTCTAGGCCTGGCCTCGGTGGGCGGGGCCGACGCCGGAGGAGAGGGACTACACGAGTGGGCGTGACCTCGCGGGAGGAGCTGCAGAGGGGAGGGCCAACCAGAGAGGGGCGGGACTGTCAGGTGGGCGGGACCTCGCGGAGGAGCTGAGTAGGGCGGGACCGACTAGGGAAGAGCGTGGCTGTCGGGCAGTGGGGACCTCGCGGGAGAAACTACAAGGGACGGGACCGACCAGGGAGGGCGGGGCTGTAGGTTGGACGGGACCTCGCGGGAGGAGCTGCGGAAGGCGGAGCTGGTCGAGGGGAGAAGCTAGTCGAGGAAGAGGAGCTGATCGAGGGGAGGAGCTGATCGAGGGAAGGAGCTGATCGAGGGGAGGGGCTGATCGAGGGGCGGGGCTGATCGAGGGGTGGAGCCGATCGAGGGGAGGAGCCGATCGAGGGGAGGAGCTGATCCAGGGGAGGAGCCGATCGAGGGGAGAGGCCGATCGAGAGGAGGAGCTGATCGAGGGGCGGGGCTGATCGAGGGGCGGGGCTGATCGAGGGGAGGGGCTGATCGAGGGGCGGGGCTGATGGGGGGAGGGGCTGATCGAGGGGAAGAGCTGATCGAGGGGAGGAGCTGATTGAGGGGAGGAGCTGATCGAGGGGAGGTGCTGATCGAGAGAAGGGACCTGTCGAGGGGAGGAGCTGGCAGGAGGCGGGGCCTAGAGGAGGCCCGCGAAACTACCGCTCACTTGGCTGTCGAGCCTCCCTTTGCGCTTCAGTGCACAGCGTGCGGGGCACCCTTGTCTGCAGCGAGAGCCGCGGCGGTGAGGGGACAAGACCAAGAGGCTACTGTTCGCGCCTCGCCGGCTGCAGAAGTTGTTGCCATACATTTCAAATGTGCGTTTCCCACGTCTCACGCTCTGTCTTGCGCCTCCACAGCGGGCCACGGCCCTGTTACCGCAGTGGCAGCTACACGCTCCTTCCCCGCACTCGGCTCGGCCCAGCCGTCAGCGCGTGCCCTGAGAACTCGGCCAGCCTGATGCCGGTGCGCGGCGACTGGTGACGGAGGACGAGGGTGTGAACGGGCCTCGCGGAGGGAGCCCGGCGAGCGGGGAGCGTTAGAACACGTGGGGGCGCGTCGACCAATGGCAGGGAGCCTTTGAGGGCGGCTAGGCGGGGCCGGGCACGGGGGCGGGGCGACCGGCGGACGGCCCGGGGCGGGGCGGGGCGGGGCTGCCCGGGGCGGGGCTGCCCGGGGCGGGGCGGGGCTCCCCGGGGCAGGGCGGAGCTCCCCGGGGAGGGGCGGGGCTGCCCGGGGTGGGGCGGGGTCAGCACGAGGAGCTGGCGAGACCGCATTTCCTCGCGCAGCCGGCAGAGGGCAAGCGACCACCGCCCAGGACAGCGCCGCAAACTGGGGTGGGGAGGAGGCCAGGGAGGAGGTCTAGGGGGCGGCGCCGCTACCCCACCGTCTTGTAGCTGCCCGGGTGCCAGTGAGTGGCTGGCACTGCGCTGACGCCGTCCTGCATTTTCTGTCCCCCGTCTCCCAAATGAAGAGCGCGTTCGCTCTGCACGCGAGGGGTGTATCTGCCTGGGCTGGAGTCTCGGTCCTTTACGCAGCGGCTCTACCCATGGACTCATCCCAACAGTGGGAGACGGGGTTGGGGCCAGAGCCCGGGAGCAGGAGCCCCTGTGCCTCAGAGGGCAGGACAAGCCCAAGTGAGGGCTGGGGGGGCTCCACCACACAGCCCAGCGTGGCCACGGACGCCGTGTCCAGCCCAGAGCCCGGCCATGTCGGTCCCCTCCCCGCCCGCCACCAGGGCCAGCGTCCCCATCCTTTCGCCAGGGTCTTGGGGCCTTGGGACATCCTTTGGGACCTCGGCATCTCCCCCCTCCTCCCCCTGCACCTCCAGGCCCCCAGCCTCAACTTGCATACCCTTCTAGACGGGGCGCTCGCTCCGCCCAAAGCTCCTCCCACTGCTGGCGCCGCTGCTGGGGTGATTCTCCAGGTGGGCACCGCTGTCCCCAGCTTCCGAGCCCAGGACCCCCGGACTCAGCTGGGCAGATCTGCAGGGGTCCCTCCTGCACTCGCCCCGGGATGGGGCCCACTCGGAGAGCATGTCAGTGGGGGTGCCGTCTCCAAGATCCAGGACCACAGGGCTCTGGTCCCGGCCTGGAGGGGCCAGGGAGGTAACGGGTGCAAGCCCCTCCGCCCCAACCACCCACTCGGAACACCCACCTGGGCAGCTCTGTGAGCTGGGTGGGGTCAGCAGGTGGAAGTTGCTGCTGGGGGTGCTGAGAGGAGAGTGGGGCGCCTTTCACGTGAGGCTAACAGACCTCTCTCCCCCACCTGCTGACACCCCCTGCAGAGGCCACTGCTGGAGAGGAAAAATACCACCCAAGTCCCCTGCTGTCCTCGGTGGGGAGGGGACGGTGCTGACTGCAGGCACGGCCACCTGGTGGGCGGAGCCTGCATGGAGAGAAATCTGGGTGAAGCTGTGTGTGAGCAGGCAGGCAGGGAGGGCTTCCTGGAGGAGGCAGCGGGGGGGGGGCCTGACTTCCACAGCACAGGCCAAGGCACAGGGTCTGGGAGCAGGGCTGCAGGTGTCGGGGCTGGGCCTCTCGCCTCACCTGGGGCTCACTGAGGCCTCGCCCCTCAGGTCCCGGATGCTCTCACCCTGGTGCCCGCCCAGACAGCCCTGGGTCCTGTGGGAGGAAGAGGTGTGTGTGGCAGGGCATGTCAGTGAGGGCACCCCTGGCGGGTGGATAGACTCAGGCAGTCCCTACCTGCTTCCTGGCTTGGAGGGAGCTGAATGTAGGCAGTGGTCAGGGCCTAGCCCATGCCAGTGACCCCTGGAGAGAGGATACTGATCCCCATTTTGCAGATAGGACGCTGACGCCCAGGAACGCCTGGACCACATCACGTGATTCAGCCCGAAGCCTTGGCACGGCTGGGTCTTCCTGGCCTTTCTCCTGCGGCCTGGTGACCGCCCGGGAGCAGGCAGCCGCTCTGATGTGGGAGGGGCAGACCCTGACCCTGCCACATGGCCCCAAAAGCTTCCAGGCCCTTCTCTCCAGCTCAGCCTGTTCCAGAGAAAAACATCCCGTCACCACGGCAACGATTGGGGCCCGGCTCTCATTCTTTGGGGTGCCATTACATTTCACCCTGGGTCCTGGCAAGCAGAGGAGAGGACCCAGCATAAAGCCTCACCCGGGGCAGCAGGCAACTCCTGTCCTGCGCACGAAGCTCCTCAAAGTTGCTCAAGGGCACCAGACAGGGCCTAGGGCAGTGACCAGCCGGGCAGCAATGAGGAACGACCTCTGCTGTCCCCATGGCACGGAGGGGCCTGGAGCCAGTTAGATGCTGGTCCCTGGCACGGGAGGGGGGCCCTGCAGCCGGGTAGACACTGGTGAACTCAAAGACCCCTGAGGGGTCTTCACTCCCCCGCCTTGGACACCATGGCCAGGGAGGGGTGGGGTGTGGGTGGGTGTTGGCCTGCTGCAGGAGGGGTGGCCGGGCACGGCCCCATCCTGCATCCGGGGCTCTGGAACCCCATGCCAGCCTCCGTGGGTGTGGGTGTGGGTGAGGTCCCCGATGTGCCCGCTCCAGCCCCCCCAGGAGCTGCTGGCTGCCATCCCCTCCGGATCGGCGGCTCGTCACGCAGACTCTCGGGCAGTGGCCATTAAGAGGCTCGGGAGATAATGGTCCCTCCGCGCCGGCCAGCACTCAGGTTCATTATCGCCGGGGCCCAGGCAGCGCTCCAGCCCTCAGGTCCTCATCAGGCTCAGGGTCCCCCATCCCCTCTGGGAGGGGCTGGCTGAGGGGGAGCCGAGGGCGGGGGCATGGAGAAGGGTTCTGCAGGGAGTGCTGGCAGCCCCAGGCCGGGCGGCACCGAGCCAGCCGCTGTTCTGAGCACGAGGCAGGTTTCAACGCCATCTGGCCTCACACGCACTTCACGGCTGGGGAAACTGAGCCCGGAGGCCCTGCACCAGCTGCGCTCCCACGCCAGGGAGGCTGATGACGGCAGTGGTGCAGGTGACGCCCCGGCTGGAGCAGGGCCGACACCCCCACCCCGTTTCCTGAGCCCCCACTCCCCCACGTGCAGGCCAACCTCCAGGCTAGGACACTCGGGGGCTGCCTGCCTTGTGCTGATAAAGGAGCCCCAGACTTTCCATCTAATAAAATCCTGAACCCCATGGACGGAGCCCGCCATTATCTGGGTGACTCCTAAACGCCTTACTTTAAAACGATCGGCTACTCCTCTTGGAAGCCCAGTGAGCCCAGGCGTCCAGGAGCCCCCGTCTGCACAGCAGGGAGCTGACCTCTGGAGGGGACGAAGTTGGGGGTCTTGCGGAGGCCCCTTCCCCAGGGCCTGGCACCCCCGCCCGCACCTCTCTGGCACAGGCGCCCCTCAGCACAGGGAGGGGCAGCCCTCCTGGCCCCGCCTGGGTCACTGCTGAGTGTCCGTGGGGGGCCGGCCCCAGGGCGCCCAGCAGCAGCGCTCCCCTGTCGCCGTGGTGACGCAGTGGCCATGCGTGGCCAGGACTATTTATGTCCAGGAGACGCGCTGTCCTGCCCCACTGAGTCACCCTCCACGCTCCCCGCCCACCCCGCTCAGGCCTGGCCTGCAGCTTCTGTGCACAGTGGTTCCGGCATCCGTCCCACCAGCTGCCTGCCCAGACGGACTCTCCCCAGACCGGTCACCTCGGGCCACCCAAACCCCAGGGACCTGAAGGCAGAGGTCCTGCGCCGTTCACTCACCCCTCGCCTCCCTCCAGCCTGCTCTGTGCTTGGAGAGGCTCTGGGACCCGCCCAACACATGGGGGATTGTCAGGAACACCCCTCTCTTTTTGGGGGCAGCTCTGCTGGCATCAGGGGCACCCAGGGGCACAGGGAGGGGACTTGGGTCCCCTGAGGTTGGGCCTTAGCAGCCCCCGCCTGCCACAGGGACGTTTCAGACACTTCTGAGCTCCACGGGTGCCCATTTCACGGGCATGGATGCTGTGGTTCAGACCCAGGGAGAAGTGGAGTGTGGGCATCCACCCGTCTTTCTCCACACGCCCTGGGAGTCCCAGGGCCTAATGGGGGGCGGCCACACAGGAGCCCCCACTCCTCCCAGTGAGACACATCTGCAGAGCTGTGTTCTCACCACCCAGGTCAGAGCCACGCAGAGCTGGCTGGGGCAGCTGCAGGCGCCACAGTCACAGGGCCTCAGGTCTTCACACCCCATCTGTGCCGCCACAGCCAGCAGGGTGAGGGTGGTTGTCCCCAGAGGGGCCTGTGGGGCCTGCTGGGTGCTGCGGCCAAGGCTGAGCTGTCACCGCCCAGGGCCAGCCGGAGGGAGAGCCCCCGCCACAGCCCTCCCCAGCCCCGATGCCCGCAGCCTGGCACACGAAGCCCCCACTGGCAGACCCCTTGGTCTCCCCTGGCCCCATCCTCCTTTCCTCCTCACTCTTCGGCTTGGGGGCGGGGAGGGGGCTGAGGGCCAGGCCTAGCTGAGGGGCTGGACGGGGAGCGGGACCCCAGGTCGCACACGAATCAGCCGAGGGGACTGAGCCAGCCCGGGCCCCTCCCCGCCCACAGTGTGCTTTCGGGCAAGGCCGCCGCCATTCTCTTGCCAGCCCAGTGCCTCCGGCAACAGGCACGGGGCCTGTGGGAACGGCCGCATGTCCGTGTCCAAAGGCCCAGGGTCGGAGCAGGGCCCCGTCCAGCCGGCTTCCCCGCCAGCGGCATGAGGGCATGAGGGCTCTGCGTCACCGGGTGGTGCGGCATAGCGGCCTTGGCCTCCAGCCCCCTCGCCGGCCCGCCCAGACACAGCTTCCTCCTTAGGGCACGGCATCCCAGGCGGGCAGCAGGCTGGGTTTCCCCATGGAGGAGAGCCGTGCCCACCGCGCCGTCCCCACCCCAGCCGGCCGAGACGCCAGGCCCCCAGCCCCGCTTGTGGGCATGGGGCTGCCAGGAGGACCCAGGGGCCGCGAAGCCGGCTGTGCGGTGGACTCAAGGGCCCTGCCAGCATCCTGTCCAGAGCCCGGCGGTGCTGCCCTCCTTGGGCTGTTGGTCTTGGCCAGCCCAGAGGAAGCCACAGGCGCCCGGGCGGGCATGAAAGGGCTCTTTGACGCTGGGCTGCCGGCACAGCAACACAGACGGCCGGCCAGGCAGGGAGGACGCAGGGAGCGTCCCTGAGACGGTAATGGGAGCACGGAGCCTGGGGGTGGTTGTGGGGTCCTCACAGCGGCCCTGGGCAGGCCGGGCTGAACCCCAGAGGAGCAGGATCCAGCCCCGACCATCTGCCAGGCGAGGCCGGGTCTGGGATGCTTGGGCACTCCGTGGGCACTCCTGCAGGCGTCCGTATGGGGCGCGTGCTGCGGGCACACCCACTCCTGCCAGGCTCCCTGTGCCAGAGGAGTCCAGGGGGGTCTTCTGGTGTCCAGTGGGGCCAGGGGCTGAGTCAGGGTCTGCTGAGCTGGCGAGGAGGCAGGCAGAGGGGGTCTCAACCGCCAGAGACATCCCGCCCACCTGGAATGACCCACTGCAAGAGGAAGGATGCCCTGCACTGCAATCCCAAAGGGCTTCCTGAAGGAGGCAGCCTAGATCTTTGTCCAGCAGAGTCGGTCTTCAGGGAAGATGGAGGACCGTGACCCCGAGCACCTGCACCCGCAGGAGATGTTGCTGGCCAAGCTTCCAGATATGGCAGTGAGGGGAGTGGGGTAGGCAAGGCCTACCTGCCAGAGAGGGAAACTGAGACCAGGCTTGTCCAGGCAGGCGCTGGTTGAGCCAGGAGGGGGTCTATTTTGCTCAGGGGGACCCAGGCTGGCTCTGGCTCCCCCTCGGCACCAAGGTAGGGGGCAGCCTCCTGAAGCCCCTGCAGGCCCTGTCCTGGGGGCCCCGGCTGGAAGCTCGCTGGGTCTGGTGAGGGAGGCCTGGCTGAGACTGGGCCTCCTCACACCGTGCAGGGCCCCTTGCACCAGGCCAGCCTTGGGGGCCTTCCCAGGGGCAGTGCGCAGCCTGTGCCCCAGGGCTCTGCCCAGCCACAGCAGGTGGGGCCTTGCGTGGCCACCACTCCTGAGTTTGGAAGGCGATCTCGGAGACCCCTGTGCCCATGACGGCTTCCCCTCCATCTGCTGGGTGCAGGGACCCAGCTTTGGGGACCAGGACTCCCCGACTCCAGGTGTCCAGAGTGCCTGGTGCAGCCCAGAGCCTCAGCCTCGGCCTCACTCGCTGGGCCACGACCGGCCATGCCCAGGCAGGAGCTCCCGCCCCACTGCTGTCTCCCCAACGGGGGCAAGGCCGGGCAGTTGCGGGGTCCGGGGGGCTCCAGCTGGGACACCTCCTCAGTCCCCCCTCTCCCCTCTCCCCCAGCCCTGGCCAAGATGGCAGCTCCCACCCTGCTGCTCCTGGCACTGCTGCTGCCCGCGGGCGCCTGGCCCGGGCTGCCCAGGAGGCCCTGTGTGAGCTGCTGCCGCCCAGCCTGGCCCCCTGGCCCCTACGCCCGGGCGAGTGACGGGGACCCGTGGGGGGGGCTGCCCCGAGTGCGGCCCACCATAGACATCGAAATCCTCAAAGGTGAGGCCTGTGGGGGTGCTGCCTGCGTGGTTCCCCCCCAGGGCCCGGCAGCCCACAGGCAGCGAGGCAGGGACCTGGGGCTCGGGAGGAGGAGCCGGGAGGGGCTTGCTGGGCACCAGTCTCTGCCCTGGCCAGGCTCCTTGCCCAGGGACCCCCCAGTTCCCCTCTTAAGCAGGAAGAAGGCTGGCTTGGGGAGGGACCCATGAGCCAAAGTGGGGTGCTGAGGACCCTGAGGAAGGGGGCAGTGCATTGGGAAGGGAGAGTGGGCGGCCTGCAGGCCTGAGACCCCGCAGCAGAGGCTGCACTGTCCCGAGGGCTGGCCAGCAGCGGCTGAGGTTAGACTTGGGTAAGAACTTCCCAGCTTCTCATTCTGTATTTAACACCCAACCCAGACCCTCTTCTGCAGCTGGCCCTGAGCACCCACATCCCCGCCCTCCCCGTGGGGACGGCCTGCCGCCGGCCTTGGTCCAGCCGCACCTTTGGAGCATGCCTTCTGGCTGTGTGTGTGAGGGCGCCATCGTGCAGATGTGGACGTGGAGGCTGGGAGAGGGGAGGCCACTTGCAGGGACTGTGTCCTTACAGTGACCCTGGCCTGGGTGCTGGAAGGGGGAGGCCGCCCAGCCCGGCCCCGACCTGCAGCTTCCGCTTGTCTCCTGCAGGTGAGAAGGGCGAGGCTGGGGTCCGAGGGCGTTCCGGCAGGAGCGGGAAAGAGGGACCGCCGGGCTCCCGGGGCCTGCGGGGCCGCAAAGGCCAGAAGGGGCAGCTGGGGCCGCCAGGCGCCCCATGCCAGCGTGCCTACGCGGCCTTCTCCGTGGGCCGGCGCGAGGGCCTGCACAGCTCCGACGCCTTCCAGGCAGTGCCCTTCGACACAGAGCTGGTGAACCTGGACGGCGCCTTCGACCTGGCCGCAGGCCGCTTCCTGTGCGCGGTGCCCGGCGTCTACTTCCTCAGCCTCAACGTGCACACCTGGAATTACAAGGAGACCTACCTGCACGTCATGCGCAACCGGCGGCCGGCGGCCGTGCTCTACGCGCAGCCCAGCGAGCGCAGCCTCATGCAGGCCCAGAGCCTGATGCTGCCGCTGGCCGAGGGCGATGCCGTCTGGGTGCGCATGTTCCAGCGCGACCAGGACAACGCCGTCTACGGCGAGCACGGGGACCTCTACATCACCTTCAGCGGCCACCTGGTCAAGCCAGCCGCCGAGCTGTAGCCGGGAGAGGGCCCGCGGCTGAGCACGCCCGCCCGTGTGCAGCGGAGGCGGCAGAGCTTAAGCACCGACTGTGTGCAGGGATGAGTGCTGACTGTGTGCAGGGATTGAGTGCTGACTGTGTGCAGGGACTGCTTGAGTGCTGACTGTATACAGGGGTTGAGTGCCAGCTGTGTACAGTGGCCGACTGTGTGCAGTGATCGGTTAAGTGCTGTGTGCAGGGATTGATTGAGTGCTGACTGTGTGCAGGCACTGAGCCATGTGGAGCCCTGGGTGTGGTGGGAGCAAGTCTCACCTGCACCTGCCCTCACAGGGGCTGGCACACAGGAAGGCACCACACGAAGCTGCAAGGACAGAGGCCTGTGTGCTGGGCGTGCGGTGGGTGGGGCTGGGTGCCTCCGCATGGGTTGGCTGGAGGCCGGTCGCTCACTCAGACAGTTGCCCTCATGGCTGAGGGGCCATTTTGCTTATAAAGCTGTGCCAGGCACCCCGCCGTGGAGACATTCATTTGACATCACATATTTGCCGAGCACCCAGCCGGTGTGGCTGGGCCCGGGAGGCTGAGAGGGTGGAAGGGAGACGGGACTCCAGGCGGCGTTGGGGGCAGCCAGCACTCACGGTGGACAGGAGGGTGGGGCTGGCCAGGTGGAGGCTTGTCCTTGGCAGGAAACACACAGCTGAGTGCATGGGGGCAAGTTTTTGGGGCTCACGGGGTCCCCTAGTCTGTCTGGAGTGGGCAGGGGCTGGAGGAAGGTTGGACCCTGGTGAGCCTCCGACCCCCACAGAGCCGCCTCATGCTCAGATGGGGCTGAAAGGTGGGTCCACGTGGCCGGGCCTCGGTGCTGAGGACCCCATTTGGGAATGTGGGTGGGCGGGTCCCTCCAGGCAAGAGGCTTGCCCAGCTCCCACCACTGGAAGCCTCTGTAACCCTCACTGGCTGGAGCAACTGCGGCCCCTCCTGGGAGTTCTCCTGGCCGTGCCCACGTGTCTCCAGAGCCACCTGGACCCGGCCTGGCCTCCCCGCCTCTTCCCGGCCCCTCCGGCCCAGCTGCCGCCCCCTCCTTAGAGTGCTATCTGTGGCAGCGCGGCCCCTGGTCCCGGCTGAGCACCATCCAGAGTCACTGGGGCTCAGCCGCGCTGGCGGAAACCCTTGAAAGGCCCTCCATAAAGCCCCCTGGGTGGGGGCAGGAGAACCCCCACAGACGCACCCAGAGGGGGCTTGCCGGGGGCCGGTGGGCACTGAACAGACGCAGGGCCCCAGGTGCCCCCACAGCCCCTCGGTCCTTGTCCACCCGGGGACGTCCTGGACCACGGAGTGCCCGGCTTGCCCATCCCCCTTGACAGAGCCTGCCCTGTCCCCGCTCCCTCCCCACAGGGACCCCCACCTGTCCCAACCAATCCCTGACCAGCTGGGGCCACAGCCTGGCCCAGGAGGGTCTGCAAGGAGACAGCCCTGCACATCAGGGTGCACCCTGGGGTGGGGCCAGCCGAGGAGGGAGGGAGGCTGGCAGGGGCTGTGGGCCCCAGGCAGGGGAGGCTTGTCTGTCGGTCTGTATGCAGTGCCCGGGCTAGAAGGAAGCCGCCGGGAACAGCTGGGAGGCTCTCCCGGTCACCACGGGGCCCCAGCCTGAGGGTCTGCTCGGTCGCCCCCACCACCCACCGCCGGATCAGGCCCGGGAGTGACAGGCAGTGGGGGTCGGGCACAGGAACCTGGGGAGGAGGGGGAAGGGTTGCAGAAGTTGGGGGTCAGGGCCATCCCCCAACACAGCCGGCCCTTCCTGAGGGTGGGGCTGGGAGGCCCGGCATTTTCTCGTGAAGGGTTAGGGTTAGGGTTGGGTTTCCTTGTGAAGACTACAGGCCTCCCAGGCCCACCCTCGGGAAGGGCCGTTCCTTCCTTACAGACTGACGTCCATCCATGGGACCCTGGGAGCCCCAGCTGGCTCCCCCGCCCCTCAACCTCACCTCACTCCTGGCCTGGGTGCCCTGCTCCCGGGAGGTGGTGCACCGAGGCCCGGCCGGAATCCCCAGAACCCACACGTGTGTGTGCTCGGAGCCACTCCCCAGGCAGGCAGGGACCAAGGGGGACCCCCAACAGTGCAGGACAGCAGAAGGGGCGGCCTGGGTAGGGACAGGGATCCCCACTTCCTGTGCACATGTGGCCCTCTGCAGGGGGAGGAGCTCTGTCCCCGCCGCCCCCCAGCCCGCCGCCCGAGCCTGCGCCTCCCAGGCGCCTGTCTCCCTGAGGCCGCCGCTGGGCCAGGCTGCCCGAAGCACCCCCAAGTGGCCCATACCAAGTCCCACCTTGTGTGTTTGTGGGGGGCGGCCACAGGGCTCTGGGGGGATTGGTGACAGCCAAGGACAGGAGAGGCTGGCCCGGTGGCCGGGGCTGGTGGACCCTGGCCCTGCTAGAGACAGGAGGGGCACTGGTGCTGGGGCTGGACACCCCCCCTGCCCCGCACCGAGGTGGGTGGGGCCTCAGGCTGCACTTTGGCCTCAGGCTGAGTCCCCTCCTGGCTGGGAGAGCGGGACACACCCAGGGCGCCCGGCAACCGTCAGGGGTGGGTGCCATCTCTGGGTGCTCTTGGGGCCTTGGCACAGAGGCTTCTGCCCTAGAGATAAAGGCGCCAGAACAGGAAGGGGCGGGCCGAGGGGAGGTGGGCAGACCCAGGCCTCACATCCCAACCAGGACGTCCCCCAGCCATCCCCCGTGTGCTGAGGGCCTGTGGCACTGCGAGAGGCCGGAGAGAGGCCCCCAGCCCAGTCCCGGCTGCAGTCGCAGGGCGTCCTCAGCACTCAAGGAGCTGGCTGGCCCTGTGCTCTCAGCCCCTTCCCAAGTGAGGACGCCCAGAGCCGGGCTGCAGCCACGTCCTCCCACCCCACACAGAGCCCATGTCCCTGCCAGCTCTGCCTTCAGCTTGCCGTCCAGCAGGGGGGGTGCAAACGCCTCTGCTGGGGACCCCGGAGCAGCTGTGAGGGGCCCTGGGCTTGCAGGCACTGGCCGGAGCCAGCCCTGGGCGTCCGTGTCCTGGAGGATGGCTGCACAGCACTGGGGGTTCCTGCTTGGGGGGATGTGACCCCTGGGGTCTGTTGGGGTCAAGTGTGGCAGGTGCGTGAAGAACCAGAGGTGGGGGGCGTGGGCTGCTGGGGGTGGGGGTCCCGGTGAGAGAGCAGGGCTGAGTGCGAGACGGTGGGAGCCAGGTGTCCCGACCACCCCAGGGCCAGGAGGACATCTGCTCTCGCAGGCGGCCTGTCTGCACTGGGGAAGCCCCCAAAATCCCAGACAACATTCCTTCCCTGGCCCTGGCCCGGCTTCCCGGGGGTCTGCAGCCGCTGTGATTCCAGAGAGACTGTGCTGCCAGGGGGATAGGTGGCCCCGAAGACAGTCCCAGGAGGACGCCCACCCCTGCTCCAGGGAGCCCAGAGAGTGCCGGTCAGCAGGCCCAGCCAAGGACCCCGACGCGACCACACCAGGCCCGAGGCCAGGAGCCCATTCTGAGGGCATGGCTGGGCCTCCCAGCACAGACATCACCATGGGCCACGGGCAACGGCAGGCGCAGAGACAGACGCCTGCAGCAGGGGCCGGGCAAGGAGGGGTTTGAGGGCTCTGGCAAGCGGGCAGTGGGGGGGCGGCTAACGAGCGCCAGTGCCGACCCAGATTCTCGGAGAGCCGGGGTGGGGAGACGCCCGCCAGAGCTTCAGATGGCAGAACCTGCATCCCCACAACCGTCCAGGTTTATTTCTTTATAAAACAATGACACAGAACTGAAGTGAGACGAGATAAGGTCACGACTCTCTGCCAAGTGATAAAAGCCAGAGGGACGCTGCCAGCGCTGGGTGGGGGCAGTAAGAGAGATGCTTGGTAGAGGCCAGAGACACGAGAAGCAGCGGCAGCCTCCTGCTGCCCGGGCCACGGAGAAGCTAGTGGGGAGCCAGCCCATCGGAGCCCGGGAGGCCGCCTGCACCGGCTTCGACTGTGAGTCAGCTGCACAGGACACGGCTTCCCGAGAGGACATCCCTGTGACACTCTGGGCGAGCGTCTGGCTCGGGAGGTAACTTAGCCCATGTGAGTTTATCCGTTTAGTGGAATTCCAGTAAAAGCCCAATTGCAAATATTTAGGTGAAATTCATGTAACGTAGAATTTAGCGTTGGAGAGCAAACAGTCCCCAGCACGACACACTCCCAGTGCTCTGCAGCCACCACCTCTGTCTAGCTCCAGTCCCCAAAAGAAATGTGCACCCTCAGCAGCCACTCCTCACTCCTGCCATCCCCTGGCAGCGCTGTTCCTCTCGGGGTCTGTGCACCCTCAGCAGTCGCTCCCCACTCCTGCCATCCCCTAGCAGCGCTGTTCCTCTCAGGGTCTGCAAACTCCAGTGTTCTGGGCGTTTCATGGAAATGGAATCACACACAGACTCTTTGGTGGGGTGGATGGACCCCATTTCTTTATCCACCATATGCTTATTGACACCTGGGTCACAGCTACCTTGTGGCTATTATGGATGATAGATGATGCTATTATGAACATTTCTATAAAAATCCCCCCTTTTTTTCTTCTGAGACAGAGTCTTGCTCTGTTGCCCAGGCTGATGTGCCCTGATGGAATCACTCACTGCAGCTTTGAACTCCCAGCTCAAGCCATCCTCCCACCTCAGCCTCTCGAGTACCTGGGAATACAGGTGCACACCACCATGCTTAACGAATCTTTAAATTATTTTTGGAGAGATGGGGTTTCACCATGTTGGCCAGGCTGGTCTTGAACCCCTGAACTCAAGAGATCCTCCAGCCTCGGCCTCCCAAAGTGCTGGGATTGTAGGCATGAGCCACCATGCTTGGCCCAAATTCCAGTTTTTAAATTTTGTAAAAGCAGTGTTGAAGAGAATCTGGAAGAATGGGTTCTAAAGAATTTTAACTCAGCTCAGTGCTGGGTGGAGACCTGCCCTATTAGATACCATGACACAGTGCCCGCCCAGCAGAGACAGAGCTGCTAGAGCCCCTCGCTCCTAAAGAAGAGGCCACCTGATACCAGGAAGGCAGAGACAGCGACAAGTAAGGCATATTTTCCATTTAAAATTTATGTCAGGTGATAAGACAAATTTCAGTTGAATGAAAGAATTTTCAGCCATATAATCATTAGAAACATGTGGGTTCAGCCGGGCGCGGTGGCTCAGGCCCGTCATCCCAGCACATTGAGAGGCCGAGGCGGGCAGATCACCTGAGGTCAGGAGTTCAAGACCAGCCTGGCCAACACGGTGAAATGCTATCTCTACTAAAAATACAAAATTAGCCGGGTGTGGTGGCACATGCCTGTAGTCCCAGCTACTCGGGAGGCTGAGGCAGGAGAATTGTTTGAACCCAGGAGGCGGAGGTTGCAGTGAGCCGAGATGGCGCCACTGGAGTGACACCATGCCACACACACACACACACACACAAAACCACCACCACCAACAAAAACCATGTGGGATGTGCACCCACGCTCACAGCAGCAGCATTCACTGTAGCGAGAAGGGAGGTGCTATGGTCTGAATGTGACCCCGGAATTCCTGTGCTGAAGCGGATGGTCGCTGTGACGGTACCCAGAGGCAGCAGCAGTGCACTCAGAGGGTGGACACAGCCCAGGGTCCACGGATGACACATGGAAAAACCAAATGTGGTTCCTCCATACAAGGGGACAGTGCTGAGTCTCAAACAGGAAGGAAACCCTGGCACTTGCCACGTGGATGAGCCCAAAGGGCGGTGCACTGGGTGAAATGAACCGGTCACACACGGACAAATCCTGCCTGATTCCCCTTGCGTGAGGCTCCTAGAGGACTCAGATTCATAGAGACAGAAAGTAGAAGGGTGGGTGTTGGGGCTGGGGACTCCCGCCGACTGAGGAGACATGAGTGGGGAGTGGGGAGCCACAGAGGGTCTGTGAGCAGCAGAGACAGGAGTGGATCTGCGTTTGGGATAAAATGGGGCTGGACGTGGAGGTGGGGTAGACAAGGAGGGAGACGTAGCCAGAGGTGGGGGCTGCTGTGGCCGGGCCGGGGTGGGATGGAGGAGAAAGAACCCAGGAGGTGCCCATCCTAGGGGCAGCCTTCTCCCAGCCTGGCTCCCCGAGACCCCACAGCTGGCCCACACCCCCACCCCACCCATGCTTTGGGGTCTCGTCTGGTGGGAGGAAACGGCATTCCGAGGGCCCTGGGCTGGTGGCTGCTGTGGGGGCCCCACAGCTGCCGGTCACCTCTGCGCCCTTCCCTCCCCAGGAGGCCTTCCAGGTCCCTCCGCAGACCCCACATCCCGCCCGGGCGCCCCTGCTGATGGGGCGGGCTGGGACTTGTCTCCTGAGCAAAGTCACTCGAGCTGCTGGAGCCCAGAGCCAGTAAAACCCACTGATGCGTGCGGGAAGCCCATGGAAGCCGCCCCGCCCAGGATGTTTGCTCCCGCCACGCTCCCCGCCAGACTCTCACGTGGCCTGCAAGGGGTCTCGGCTCTGCAGCCCCTGAAGAAGTTCCGGCCACCCACAGGCCCTCACTACCCCACGGCGTGAGGATTCAGGGGCCCAGGGCCCGAGCTCCTCCCATATAACCCCCAACCCCTCCAGGCCTTTCATGCTGCGGCCCCTTCTGCATGGCCCCTTCCCCGTGGCTCTGCGCTGTCCACACCTGCCCAGCCTGGTCCCGGAACACCCTCAGCTTCCTCAGCCCACAGAGACCATCAGAACCTGGAGTCTTGTTCTCCCATGTGCCCGAAGTAGGAGCCAGCCAGTGCCCCCACCCCTTCTCCAGGCCTAGCCAACGGCTGCCTCTGCCTCGTGAGCACCCCTGGGGCCCCCGCCGCAGGCCAGGCCACTGCGTGTTCTCCTGGACGCCTCACAGCCTCTGCACACCCCTCGCGTCTGCCGCCTCCCGCCTCTGGGCCAGCCTCCACTCTCAAGCTGGAGTGAGTGCGGCTGGCCTTCCTTGGGGCAGTGCGGTCAGAACGTGGGGGGCCTGCATTTGCTCCTCCCCCTGACCTGACCCCCACAGCTCACACCCCTGTGCCCCGTTGCCTGTGAGTCCTCGCAGAGGCTGTTCCTTCGGCCTGGAACGCTCCTCCAGCTCAAACTTGATCCCACAACCCAGCCCCATGCTGGTGTGTGGCAGGTGCGTCTGTCCAACGGGGACACGGGTTCGGCCAGCACAAGGGCCCAAGGGCAAGAAGTCTCGAGCCCACTGCCCCCAGAGAGTCAGCGTGGGAGGGTCCTAGATACTGGGAAGAGGAGGCCGTGCACTGCAGGTTTGGTTTGTAGGGAGGGTTGCGCCTGGCGGGGGCAAGGCTTTGACCGAAGGCACAGATGTGGGTTGCACGTGGCTGGGACCAGACTGGGGAGGCCAGCGGGGCTGTGACTGGCAGGGACCAGGGTCCCAGGGGCTTCAGGCTGGACGAGGCGGTGAGCAGGTGCCCAAGGCTGCGGCCGGGCCAAACGGGGTGGAGCTCAGGGGCACCTTCACCCGAGACCGAGGGCGCTGGCGCCTCCGATCACCCCACATGGCTGCCGGCCCCTCGGGGAGAGTGCACGGAGTCAAATCAATTGGAGAAATTGATCTCAGCAGGGATTTCCGAGCCATCTGCTCGGTCCCCAGAGCCTTCCAAGTGGATGAACTTGGCACCCAAATCCCCGGGGAGGCAGGTGGGGGGCGCTGTGGTGTGAACGGGCCTCGGTTTCCCCCAGGGCACCCTGGATCCACCCCTCCTTGGTCACTCAGAGGCAGAGCCTTGGGGACCCGCTGGAGAAGCCCCCACTCCCCCTGTTGCTATTGAGAAGCCGGGGCAGCCCGCTCAGGGGCGGCTGTGAGAGGCAGCTCCAGCCTCGGAGACCAGGCAGCTGTCTGTCACTTTTCACCCCGTCATGAATTCCACGCCTCCCTGCTTCCTGCTGGGCATTCGGCCGCCCGGTCCCGGCCCTGTCTGGCTCAGCGGGGCTGGGGTGGGGGGTCTCGCCCTGTGTTGGGCCTCGGGGGAGCCTGGACTCCACTCACTCTGGTCTCTGCTGGCTGCACTCAGCTCCAGGGATAATATTTGCTTGGGGAAAGAATCAAACATTTATCCTTGGGTTTATTCAGGGGAGCGATTGTCAAACACACGTGTCCTCATCGCTCGGACGCTTCCCAGGCCTGACCTTGGCCTGGGCCTTTCCCCTGCCTGGCTCTGCACCCACTCAGCCCACTCCCTGCGCCCTCCTGGGAGGACGGGGTCCTGCTCTGGGTGATGGAGCCTGGGTCGGGGCCGGCGCCGGGCAGGGCAGAGGGGTCTCTGGTCCTTCTTCAGCCTCAGAGTGGGGCTCTGCGTCCGGGGTGCCAGGAGAAGCTGGCGTTTGGGGTGGGGAAGGTGGGGCAATTCTAGGCGGGGGACAGCAGGAGTTCCAGGGCCTGGCATTCCCATCACCCTCGCGGCCACTGCCTCCCGGCAGCGCTGGCCCCACACGGCCGCCTGGATGACCGTCCTCTGCTCCTGTCCTGGAGCCCCTGCCCCAAAGCAGAAGAGACAGCTGCAGGTGCCCCATCCTGACCAGTCCGTGACCCTCAGGTCTTCCTCCCTCAGGAGCCCTCCCTCCAGTGCCCCTAGGCACACCCCGTACTGGGCCCTCCAGACAGCCAATCCAGCGCAGCACGGACACCTGCGCCCCAGAAGCCTGGAGGGCCGGAGCCTCCACCCCAGCCTCAGCCCCCGGCTCTCCCCTGCGCCGGCGGCCTCCACACCTCCTCCACGGAGAGCCCCCTGCTTCCCTCTCTGGGACAGCGTCCGTGGGGGATGGCACGCAGCAGGGTGGGGCCCCCAGGGCCGCCCAGCCACACTCCCCTCACACCTGTGTCCCAGGGTCCACACAGCGCGGGTAAGGCGCGGGGCTGGAGCCCTGGCCAGGGAGTCCAGGGGGCCTGCGTGAAGCCCTTTCAGTTGTCTTTAATTTATCAGAGCAGCAGGCGGCTCAGAGCTGACCCAAGGGCACACGCAGCTGGGGGGCCAGGCAGGGCAGCCCCTGCCGTCAGGAAGACCCTCTCGCCTGGCTGGCCTTCTGGAAAAGTTGATCCCCGGCCGGGAGGCCAGCAAGGGCTGGGGCAGGATGGGGGGTGAGGGGGCCCTGAGGACTTACAAGAGCCCCTCTCCAGCCTGGCCACCTCCCCCACCTCCCAGGAGCCCCCCTTGTGGAAGACAGGCCAGAGAGGGTGGTCTGTCACTGTGGGGTCCCTTCTGCCCTGTGTCCGCCCCAGCCTGGCCTCAGGCAGCTCCACCCTCACACCACCGGCGCCGCAGGGAAGCATCCTGACTGGCGGACATGCGGGGTGCAAGCTCTGCCCCTGGGGGTGACACGGGCCACCACCCCCCACCCTCGGCCCCCCTCACAGCCGACTGGTCTGCATGAGCCCGTTGGCCTCGGCGCTGTGCGCGGGCGGCGTGGCCTCTGGCTGCTGCCGGCTCCTGTCTGGCCGCAGCTCCGTGGCGTCCGCGTCCTTGGAGCCCTTGCAGAGGCACAGAACCTTCCGGAAGCTCTGGCGGAAGTTGTCGGAGAGGAAGCCGTAGAGGACCGGGTTGGCGCAGCTGTTGGCGTAGGAGAGGATGACCACGGAGAAGTAGAGGCCGGTGGCGGCGGGCTCCTGGGGCAGCGCCACCACCAGGTTGGCGATGTTGACAGTGAAGAAGGGCAGCCAGCAGCCCGCGAACACCAGCACCAGCACCACCACCATGCGCGTCACCTTGCGCTCCGAGCGCCGCCGCGCGCAGCCCACGCGCACGCCCGCCGTCCTCACCTTCACCACGATCAGCAGGTAGCACAGGCAGATGACCAGCAGCGGCCCGAAGAAGCCCAGCACGGCCGTGTAGACGATGAACACGGTGCCCCACAGCGCCACCGGCTCCGGCCAGCTCACGTTACAGGTGCCGCCGTCCTGCACGTCCGCAAAGACCAGGACGGGCAGCGACATGCACAGCGACAGGGCCCAGGCTGCGGCGCTCGCCATCTTGGCCACACGCGGGCGGCGCCAGCGGGCGGAGCTCAGCGGGCGCACCACGGCCAGGTAGCGGTCCACGCTCATGACCGTCAGGCAGAAGACGCTGGTGAACTGGTTGATGCCGTCCAGCGTCATGACCAGGCGGCACAGGACGCGGCCGAAGGGCCAGAAGGACGCGGCGTTCTGCGTGGCCAGGAAGGGCAGCCCCAGCATGAGGAGGACGTCGGCCACCGCCAGGTTGAGGATGTAGATGTTGGTGACCGTCTTCATCCTGGCGCAGCGCAGAACCACGTAGATGACCAGCGCGTTCCCGCCCAGCCCGGCCGCGCACACCAGCAGGTACAGCACCAGCACCAGCACCGCCCGGGCCCCCGGCGAGGGCGCCGGCCCCACCAGGGACCTGTTACCCGCGGAAGAGGCGTTCCAGCCAGGCACGGGCGCCGGGAAGAGGGGCTCCATGGCGGCAGCCCGAGGGCGCGTCGGCTCTGCAAGAGAGGAGGGGAGGACGCCGGGCGGTGAGGCCGTGAGCCGGCACGTCCAGGTATTCCTCCCTCCCGGCCCGGCCCGGCCCGGCCCCGCCTGCCAGGAGGCTGGGATCACCGGGTAAACACGATTAGTCATGTTCAGCTCGGCCAGGAATCACATTAAGCAAATCGTTTGGAAAACAAGCCAGGAGAGGAAGGAGCGGCGGGCAGGTGGCCCCAGGAGCCCGGGACGGCCGGCCGCTGTCAATACCGCGACGGCGGCCCTGTGGCCGCCCCGGCACCCGGTGGCGCCTGGCCTGGCTGCGGCCTCCCACCACCTGTGTCTCCCCAGAGCCCCTCAGAGCCTGCCCGGTGGTGCTGCCGTCCGCGTCTCCCAGGTAAGGGGCCGAGGCCCGGCGGCCGCACCTCCCAGGGTGCACAGGGAAAGGCGGCAGCCGAGAGAGGCGAGGCCAGCAGCTGGCCCCCGCCCTGCCCAGGAGGCACGACTGGAGACGCGGCTGGACGGGCATCACTGCCGCAGCCTCGAGGGACTCTCACCGGGCTACACCCGGGCTGCACAAGGACAGACATCTGCAAACCCAGGCGGGGGCACAGCACAGGGGCCGGGCAGACACCGCCCCTCCCCACAGGGCGCTGCAGAGAAGCAAACACACAAACTGCGCAGAGCAGCCACGCGGAGCCCCAGGAGTCGCACAGGGCGAAGGAGCGGGAATGGCGGGGCGGGGAGCTGCGCGTCCTGCAGCCCGAGGGAGAAGCCGCAGTGGGGGGCACCGGTGGGTCACAGGCACAGGTGTGGGGGCTCCAGCCGCCTGACACTGCCTGTCCCATAGGAGCTTGGAGCCCCCTCCCGGGACCTGGAACCCCCCACGGCGGCCCAGAGAGAGAAAAGGGGAGACTCGGGGGAGGGTGGGCTGGGAATAGTCACATCTGTGGGTTCGAGGCTAGTATATCGATTTTGTTTTTCTGCGTGTTTGAAATCAGTCATATAAACGATTCTCTGGGCGGGCGAGGTGGCTCACGCCTGCCATCCCAGTGCTGTGGGAGGCCGAGGCAGGCAGATCACCTGAGGTCAGGAGTTGGAGACCAGCCTAGGCAACATAGTGAGACCCCATCTCTACAAAAAATACAAAAATTAGCCAGGTGTGGTGGCGGGTCCCTGTAGTCCCAGCTACTCGGGAGGCTGAGTAGGGAGGATCATTTGAGCCCAGGAGGTCGAGGCTGCAGAGAGCTGTGATTGCACCACTGCACTCCAGGCTGGGTCACAGAGCAAGACCCTGTCTCAAGAAGAACGTCAGGCCGGGGACGGTGGCTCACACCTGTAATCCCAGCACTTTGGGAGGCCCAGGCGGGAGGATCACCTGAGGTCAGGAGTTGGAGTCCAGCCTGGCCAACATGGTGAAACCCCGTCTCTACTAAAAATGCAAAATTAGCTGGGTGTGGTGGTGGGTGCCTGTAGTCCCAGTGACTTGGGAGGCTGAGGCAGGAGAATCGCTTGAACCCAGGAGGTGGAGGTTGCAGTGAGCTGAGATGAGGCCAGTCCAGTCCAGCCTGGGCAACAGAGTGAGACTCCATCTCAAAAATAAATGAATAAATAAAAAGATCAGTGCCTCTCCCGACAAGTGGGGTGGAGAAAGTTTGAACGTTCGGGTTGACCCTGGGGCTCTGTGACTCTGGGAGTGGCCAGCAGAGAATCAAAGGGCCCCTCAGGATCCAGACCAGGGACAGGCCCCTCCCTGGGGGGACCCTGGCCGGAGTGGGGGTGGAGCCGGCTGTAATGACTCCAGCATGCGCTGTCCGGAGCCCTGGGCCTGCTCAGCTGACTGGCTGTGACCCTCGAGGCACCTAAGAGCACAAGACTCCCCCAGCAGCTGCCAGGGAAGGCCACAGTCCTGGCGGGGGGAGCTGCGGGGTTGGGCCGAGGCCACTGACATCTGGTAGACAAGGAGAGCCGGGTTTGGGGGGGCCAGAACACAAGGCTGACACCCACAAAGAGAAAGCCTTGTGTCTCCAGCAAACCCAGAAAGCAGCATTCCCAGGTGCACATGGCCCAAACACGCTGAGAAATACAACTCAGAAAACGAACAGGGCCAGTGCACCCGTGGATTCATCTCAGGGGAAATAAAAATAACCAGCTAACAGGTACGCTTAGACTATGTTTAAACACGTGTAGGATCCACAAAGGAGGCATGGATAAAATGTTAGGAAATAAATTTGGCTTCGGTCTAAGAAGTAAAATGAACAGGCATCTATTTTTAAAAATCACACATCTTGGATGTAAAAAACTACAATCATTTATGGGGAAAAAAGAACTACAAAAGTGGTCAGAACCAACTCCAGTCTGGACGGCACTGAAGAGAGAATCGGTGACTGGAAGAGGGTTGAAGGATCGGCGGGAACAGGGCGCTGGCAGAGGTCAGGAGAGGGCTGTGTGGGGTCTCAGGGGGAGAGCGTGGCTGGGCTCCCCCAGAACTGGTGACAGGGTCCCGTGTGGGAGCCACCTGTCCTGTGCGGCGTAAAAGAGCATCCCCATGAATACGGCATCCGGGGCAAAGAGAAACCCTAAGGGACGCCAGCCAGAGAGACAGGATGAAAACACACGGGCAGTACCCAGACAGCAGGGGCAGTGGCCTCCATACAAACCTCGGGGGTGGGAGAAGTGGGGGTGGGGGGAAGAAAAAGAGTGGGGGCAGAGAGAGGGAGAGAGAGAGGGCGCTGTCACCCTAGAATCCCCACTCAGTAGAGTGCCGCCCAGTCAGGAGGGAAAAGAATTTCTGTTTTGCTGGAGCTGCTGCCCGAGGAGCTCCTGGGCTGGGGTCGGGCTGGAGCCTCCAGCTGTGTCTGCTCCTGGCAGGGAACACGGCCTCTCCTAGGAGGACTGAGACAGGGGCCTCCCGGGAAGCGAGCTCCCACAGCAGCAGTGGACCAGCGATTCCCCACTCCCCAGGGACCGGCACAGAAATCCAATGCATCCTGTTTACGGCTCCCTCCGGCTGCCTGTGGGACATGCGTTCCGGAAGGACAGTGGTCTGCAGACAGCCCGTGGGCTGCGTGGGAGTCCGGGTGGACGGGACAGCGTCCCAGCTGCAGAGGCCTCTGAGCTTCGGCCCACTCCTCCGTACCAAGGAGGCCAGGTGGAGGGGACGGAGGAGCCACCGATGTTGGGGCAGGGAGAGGGTGACTGGGGCTCCGGTCCATCTCCAGAACAGGCCCTGGGTCCCCAGCAACTCTGGTTCCTGAGTGCTTGCGTTTTTGCTTTTGAGATGGGGTCTTGCTCTGTTGCCCAGGCTGGAGTGCTGTGGTGCGATCACAGCTCACTGCAGCCTCGACCTCCTGTGCTCAGGTGATCCTCCTGCCTCAGCCTCCCAAGCAGCTAAAACCAGATTCCCATGTTTGTAGCTTGAGAGGAGCTACTCAGGGCTCCTCTGCCGCCACTCCCAGGCCCAGAGCCCAGCTAGAGGCTCCACTGGGTCCCAGGTCCCGGGTCTGCGGCCGCCAGGGCTCCAACCCCAGAGGTAGGCTTCTGAGCAGCCAAGAACAGAAATAGGCCATGACTGCTGTGCCTAACTCTTGGGACATAATTCTGCAAGAGCCATTATTCGGAAGCAGTCATCTTCTGAGTCATAAAATTACGCACTCACGGGGAAATTGTCCCCTGTCTCTTGTGGGTGGGGGATTCACTGGAGGGGGGCAGCACTGGGGGCTTCTGATCTCGAGCCCTCTACTGGAAGGGATCTGCTCAGCCAGCATGTGGCCTGACAGCACTGGGAGGAGATCTCGGCGGCGCCCCACCACCCCACCCGGGCCTCCTGGTCCTGGGTAAGGAGGCCGCTCCTGCAAACCAAAGTGTTGCTGAGCAGATGAAACCGCGCGAGCTTCTGTGTGCAAAGTGCTCAGCATGCTGTCGGCGTATACGGGACACTCAGCGATTGCCCCCATGAGCTACCCTCAGCAGCCCAGCCTCTCCGCAGCATCCAGGAGGCCACTGGGCTCCCCGGAGAAACGCAGCACCCGCAGTTCCCGAATGCCTGATTTCTTGTTTTTGAGATGGGGTCTCGCTGTGTTGCCCAGGCTGGAGTGCGGTGGTGCGATCACAGCTCACTGCAGCCTCGACCTCCTGTGTTCAGGTGATCCTCCGGCCTCAGCCTCCCAAGCAGCTAAAACCAAACTCCTGTCTTTGGCTAGACCCGTGCTCTGCCAACCCCTTCCAGGCTAGCCCAGGATGAGGTCGGGGAGCAGGGTCGTTCATGGGAGCAGCAATGCAGCTGCAGCTTGGAGGGGCTGCATATACACGTCCCCTACACACAGGCCATCAGTCCCTACGGCAGCCTGCGTTCAGGGCACACACCCTCCCCAGGAGGGAGAAACTGAGGCAGGTGTGGGCCAACCTGGGCCGGCACAACCCCTCCTCTGCGCTCTGCGAATGCTTCCTAGGCCACGCTCCACTCCCAGGGCTCCTCCTGGAAGCCCCCCCCCGGGTCTCGCCCTGGAAATCCACGCTGGGCCCCTGTCCTTGGTGCTATTGACCAGTCCCCACCCGCATCCCTGGAATCGCTCCCTTCAGAAAGGGCTCAGCCTTGCTGGAACCGCCCCAAACTTCTGTCAGCACGCACTCCGCTCTCACCTCGAGGGGGCCCCAGGCAGGCTGGCAGGCCGGGGAGGGCGGGCGGGCAGGTGGCAGGCCTGGGGTCAGGGAGGAGTGCCCAGGGCACACAACCCAGGGGCATGTTCTCTATTCTGGGGAGGGCGGAGACGCCTGGAGGGGTCTCGGCACACGCAGTGCCTTGGACGGGAGGCGCCTCTGTTCCAGCGGGAGGGGTGACGCCCCAGCCTCCCAGTGCTGGGTCTCGGGGAACCCATCGGTGGGTGCCAGCCCACAGGACTCCAGTGCTGGCCTCTGCCTGCTGCCTTCCAGGAGCTCACCACCTCGGCTGGGCGCAGCCAGGAGATGGGAGGGATGGAGGGGCTGGGAGGGGCTGGGAGCGGATGGAACGGGAGGGGAGGGACCCGGCGGCCGCGGGAGAACCCCGCGGGTGTGCAGAGGGCTCATGGGGGACAGCGAGCGCAGCAGGCGGGTGAGGGGGCGCAGGGCGGGACCCGGGCCGGGGCTGCGCACACAGGGTGAGCGCCCAGCGAGGGTAACAGAGCTGCGCGGGACTCCGTGCTGCCGAGGGCAGGGGTCGCCCGCGCGGGAGGGGGCCGGGGCGGGCGGCACTCACCTGGGTGGAGGCGCCCACTGGCTGGGGAGCCCCGGCGTCCGCGCGGAGCTGGCTCTGGGCTCCGGCTGGGCAGGGCGGGGCGGGGCGGGGCGGGGCCAGTGTCGGGTGGGGCGGGGCCAGTGTCGGGTGGGTCGGGGCGGGGCGGGGCCCG